>JAHWFP010015982.1:0-18258 GCA_023313725.1 Lithobius niger | reverse complement strand
TATTATATTATATTATATTATATTATATTATATTATATTATATTATAAATTGGCATACATTTGAGTCCTGACAATCACAACTACTCGAATGAGTGAGAGATGCTAAAATACATTACTGTAATTCATTTTCTGTATTCACAGGGCAGAAACCTAAATTAGTTTTTCCCAGTGCTCCACAGGGAAGTGCTTTGCTGTTCCACTAATATGATTTCTGCCCAGTGCTCTACCTCGAATTTCGCCCCCAACCCTAAAATATTTCATTTTGAAATTTCAACTTCTCACTCGTTCCTTTCATGCACCAAAGCTACCTTTTCGTGTAATTTCGACCAAATCAGAACAAAATTGCGAAAGTTCTCTTGTTTCAAGCAGAAAAACACATGCACAGACAAACAGGTATACAAAATTCAAAGCCAGTCCTTTCTTCATTCGGCTAGTTAACAGCCCCTATGCCCTCTAGTGCGTTTTATTTTGCGTTGAATAGGACTTTTGGAACATACTAAACAATATCTAGACGGCTTTTTCACTACATTAATAATAACCTGTTACACTTTTTGGTTCCTGTTTTTTTTGGCCATTTGGAATTGGAATTCGGGTTATTGTGCTGTCGATAAAATCGTTAGAAATACATGCACGCACATTATTAACTCAAAATTATGAATAAAATTGCTTGCTAAGCTGTGCTGGTGTGGCTTTAGTGGAAACTTCATAGTATGGGTCAGTTACAGTTACCCGAGAGTTGGGTTCGAGAGTAGCTCTATTCATTCATGCAACATGGAGTCGACCATCGAGACTACACGTTAATGTGGCAACGAGGAAATCTTCGAACTATTAGACGTAGACATGTTATTTTTTCGTGGTCCGGTAAAACATGTCGTCTGCTACATTTTTTCATTTTATATATACAGCTTCATCGTGATACGACGATTTAGGTTTCATATTCGGGATTCCCATCGCTAGCGTAAACGCCACGTTCGTCGTCATGGTGAAGGTAATTTCTCCAAGCATTCTTTTTTCAAATGAAGTTAATGTGTGTCGTTAACGGAATCCTTTTGTTTTTGCTTTTTATTGTTGCGTGTCTTCCTGTAGTGGTTAAATACGGCGATTCAAATGTCATAATTTAATTGAGTTATATCGAAATAGGTCTTTAGATATAAGGAAGCAACGATGTTGTATTTTGCCTTGGTTTTAAGTTCACTTGACTAACACCAGCATGGATTCCGAATTTACAATGGTGAGTGTTATACCGATAAATTCGAAAAAGTGTATTTTCTTCCATAATGATTGTTCGATTTACAGTACGACAAATTCGAGCTCAACAATACTTTTGGTGGTTTTGACGTGATATATCAAATTTCATTGCAATCCGACCTTTTGTTTGGGTTCCACTCCGACTACAAAAAGTGCAACCAACCAACAAACAAACATTTTGCAGCTTGGTGTCCGTTATTGCCTATGCTAGGCCAATATGTTTGCTGACTATGCTAGACAAACCTCAGAGTAAAAACTGATCACGCAAAACACGCCTTAACAAATACTCTGTATAGCACTAACGATTGCTCTGTTAAATGTCCATTGTTTATTTATGAAAGGAACTAGCATCGTACCCGGCTTCGCCCGGGGATTTGTTTGACCCGTGGTTGTTTCCCAGTATTTGCTCGGTGTTGCCTGATCGTTCACTGCAACAGTTAATTTTTCTTCGTGTAACACTCCCCCTTTCCGTCAATCCTCTCCCTCCGCAAATCAATATTGTAATCAAATAGTAGCTCAAACATAAGCACTGCCCCACCAACGGGAATTCCCTGTTCAGGCCCCTCCCCACTCCCAGTAGCGTGCGAAAACTAACTGTCCTTCGTACATGACGTCATTTAAGACATGTCTTTCCGATGACAGCGCAGATAAATTGTTAGTCGAGGCAACATACAATTTCAACTTCTTTTCAGGGCAACAACGTGCCAGTTACAACTTCAAGCCAAAGAATTGAGACACTCGCACGTTTTCATTGTCCCCTTCCGGGGTCTTCGTTGCAGTTGCTTCATTTCAGCAATGAGACTCTGGTTTATAATGTAAGAAGATTGTTCTATCTTACGGACTAAATTTAAAAATCCTGGTGATCGATCATGTGTTCTGTCAAATCAGCAACTGCCCGTTGTAAATCCTACGGGGTTTAGGTCGGATATCAAATATGCTACTCATTGTAACCAAATTGTTAGGTGGACTAGGCAGTGTTTAGCAGTGGTTCGACGCACTTTCATATTTGAAGAGGCCAAATTACTAATCTTGACTTTTAACGCAATTGTGCGACTAATCCTGAAAGCACGCAAGTTCTGGTTGGTCTCCGCATTTGTTGGAAGATATCGAAAACCATGTAGCTTGTTAGCGAAATTTTACAAAGTGGGATGAAAAATAGATCCTATAACATTTCTTAAGCTCGAATCAATGCAATATCGCCGTCTTGTGGATGGTCTAATTTTAACTTTCCAAAGTCTGTAGGGTCGTGTTGATTTCCCCAGCGGATTGTTTTATTTTGTTGTTGTTGTTGTTTTACCTTGCGTGAAAGCGACCTGACACGTGGCCACTTGAAAAAGCTTGTTGCTACACCGACAAGTGTTTCTTTGCTAAGCGTGTGCTGAATTTTGAAACTTTCTACCTGGTTGTGATGGTGAGGTGCCCTCACCTTCTGTGTATAAAGCCAAACTTGAAAATATTTGCTGCCTTTGTTAATTTTTAAGACGGTCATTTTGACTACACCACATTTTGGTACACTTTCTTTTTTTTTTCTTCTTAATTTTTTTCCTTTATTTTTAACCACTGAAATGACTCGGCCACAAGGTCAATTTACCTAATTGTTGAGCAAAATTAGGCTGTATGTTAGAGACACATCGGTACTCTTCTCTGTTTTGCTTGTACTGGCATGCAGCAAAGATTGTTTATTATTAATTAATTAATTATTTATTTATTATTCATTAACTAACTGGATTTTCTAACCAATTTGCCAGACTCAAGAAAATTCAATTTCTTGGTTTAAATTACGCATGCAGGGTTTTTAATCGTAGCTTTTTAGTCTTCTGTACAGCCGTACAGGCTGAGAAGACTATTGCAACGACTTTGTCCGTCCGTCCGTCTGTCCGTCACTTTTTTTAACTTCGTAACGGTACCAGATATTGACGTCCATTGTTTACAACGTTAGATTGATTCAGTGTGAGAAGTTAGGTAAATCTCATGGCAAATTAAAACATCGTTACTTCCTTATAGCTAATAGAATTCTTCGACGTAACTAAATTAAATAATAACATTTGATCGTCGAATTAAAATCCTAAGGTAACACTCAATAAAAACAAATGGATTTTAGCTTCGTTTAAAATAGTCTCGTCGCATTGTTGCATGAATTAATAGGCTTACCGTTGAACCAAATTCTCCATTAGGCCTACATCTGCTACTTACGAAATTAAAACTATATTTTTAAAATTCGGCGTAAAAATGAAAATTGGGCCTAAACTAATGTTACCATGGCAACGTCAAGTTGCTACGAGTCACTGTTGGCTTCATCAACAGCGTCTCTCTCACTTCCCTACAACCACTGATCTATATAGGCAATGGTGCGCATTACGTTGTAACACTGTAACTGTGTGCCTGTAGGCGCACCTTATTGCAAAAATGAATAGGTTTACTATACAATCCACATCTCCGTACGCTGCTACTTACGAAATTAAAACTGCTGGTTAAAATTAGGCCTAAAAGCTGACAATTACGCCTAAAATGTAAAATAGGCCTAACAGCTAACACATTTTTAACCGACAATTGTGATGGCTACTGCTTTTAGATTAGTATAATAGAGATAGCTGTTGTAGTGCATGACAGAGGTGTGCACCTCAACATTGGAAGTGGAGGAACTGTACAGAAGACCGGTGCAACTAGGCAGTCGCTGTAGCCGCTTGTTTCTTTAAGAATCTTGAAAAAAGGCCTTACGGTTATAAACTATTTAATAATTCGACGAATTTTAAAAAGCCAGTCTGCAGAAACATGTTTTAAAAACTTTATTTGCAAGTTATTTTTCTGGGCCTATTCACAATTTCTCAAGAAAAAAAACCTTAAAAAATTACGTAAATAAATGTCACTCTTTTTTATCATTCATTACCCATTCATTATTGTCCATGACCAGGAAAATTAGATTGGTGTTACCGTCTCATAATTACTAAGAAAAAAATGGATTTCAGCAATTCGGACCAAAAATATCTGATGTGTACCCCAAAACAAAACTTGTTAAGGATTCCCGCCAAGCTTTTCGGCCGTGTGAAGTCGTGATATCAAACGCCGAGCTCTTTCGCTAAGCTAATCCCACAGACTAAGACTTCAAACGTAAACTGAAATAATTTAAAATTGCGCAGTAAGCAATTTTCATATATTTCATTTAAACTTCGAACTATTACTCGGTGGGATTAGCTTGGCGAAAGAGCTTGGCATTTGATATCACGACTTCACACGGCCGAAAAGCTTGGCGGGAATCCTTAACAAGTTTTGTTTTGGGGCGGATAAGCTATAGTTAGTATTCATACAATGCAAATTCCCTTCAGCATGGCGACCAAAGTGGCAGTTACACTAGCGATGGGAATATCTGAAACCTCAAATCACCATAGCATGTCGACGCGGTTTTATAAAACGATATACAGCAGGCGACGTGTCTGTAACACAACAGGAACACCAACATAACAAAGGTAACAGAGGTAAATGAGGAATAAACAGTTTAAAAAAAAACATTCCTGTTTGCCTCATCACAATTGGCCTCCATGACTGGTGTTTGATTAATTAGTAAACGACAGTTGTTACATAGACGGTCCTAGTGATATTTTTCATGAAAGTTTTCCTAACTGATAAATTGTGAATTCGGTCAAAAGAAGTTGCTGCAAATAATTTCATTGAAATATTACTGTGGCTATCGTGGCTGAGCGGAGAGAGAGATCAGCCTGGTTGCTGGAGGTTTGCGTATCTGGTCGAACCCCGGAAGGGGGACCTAGGCAAAGTCCCCGTCAGGACTGCTGGCTAGGGTAGCGTGAGAGGCTACCATGCCCCTTCAGCATCTATATATGGGAACTTATTCTGGCCAATTCTGGACAATCTTTCGGCCCCTACGATGATCGGAGGTTTCCAGGTTCAAATCCCTGGGTTGGCCCCCTCCTTTTACCAGATATTTCTTCTCTCGAAAAAAAGGCTGGTAATGTTCAAAACTGAGCCGGTTCGGCCACACTAGCATTAAATTGCCTCGGTTGACTAGACATTCAAAGAAATTAATTTAAAAAATAACATTTTCTTTATACTTGTTTGTGCAGACTGGTTTTTAAAATTTTCTTATTGATAAAGACCGTTTATGGTTATTTAAAAGTGCAAATGAACTGAATTCCTCCATTACCCACTTGACCGCCTATTTACTTCTGCTAGCCAATGGACAACTCACCTCTAATATTGACAGTCCTTCGTTTGCCGACTTGTTCCTTCGAAGGTTTGCCGTTGGTATATATGTATGTCAAGTTTCAGTAGGTAATGGTGAAACGCCGAGAGTGAATCAGGTAAAAACAGTGCTAGGAAATAACACGCATAATTTCCTGCCTGCTGGCAATTCTCGTCGAACGATACACCCACCTTGACATCTTCCGAATGACGTATTGTGACAGAACTATAACCTCGTAGTTTACGGATATATCCTTGGTAAACGTTGGAAAAGTGGTGTTGTTCGTGAACAACGAAATGTCTTGGTAGATATGCGATTACTTCCTCAGGAAAAACCTTTCACCATCTGTTGTTTGTAGGCAAGTAGAGAAACTATGTACTTCCATATCACGAGGTAGTATGTACCAAAGCCCCCTTTCCATTATTGACGTCTTATTATTAGCGTTGTTTAATCCTAGAGTGTCCAACCTATTTTTGTTAACTGTGGAGGCCATCAGGGGGTCCCGAGAGACCCCCGCCTAATTAGCTGTACCAAATAGTCAAACTTCAGTTTCATAATTTTTATTTGATGAACACACTTTAAAGATCTAGACACCCGCTGGTGTGTCGCGCCAAGTTAGGCAACAAACATCACACCAATTCAATCGTCGTGGTTGTAGACCATTGTAGCGCGACGCCATAGTGTCAGTGTCTTATATCCTGAAGTATAGTTGGGCATATTTCAGGTACTTGGAGAAAAATAATAATGCGGTACAAACGCTTAAATTGTGTTGAAATCAAGAGCAAAAAATTAACTCATGTAGGAATGCCAGCTAAGCTGCTTTCAATGCAAAATTTGACCCTCAATAACGTTGAAAATGTGTTACTACCTAGCTAGCTAGTCTGCTTATCCCCATGTTAAATCCCATAGGATGATTATTCATCGATACCGAGATGACGGAAAGGCTCCCAGGTATGAAATTGGACGAATGGATGCAGTACAATACGAACTGCGTACCTTTCATGGTTTGGAGCCTGGGGGCGTAACACGGATGGCGTGGGAGGACGCGTAAGTACGAAAATATTGTTATAACCATTGTTAGTATTGTCGGCATCGTTTCTCATTGGACGGCCAAAGTTCTGACAATGGGAACGTGTATATTGATTTGATTTGATTTTTATTTGATTTATTCATACGAGAGCTTACACGGGCTTGACCCCTCACGCTCTACTCTACCTTACGAATTAACTTAACTCCTAACAACAATAATGCTGCCCACTCTGCCACTATATTGACGTGCGTGCCTACACACAGTGTATCACGTCAAGTCTAAACAACGTTGCAAAGAAATTGTATTCACGTCCATTTCACGAAAAATAAACCAACTTTAAAAACAAAGCAAAATAAACAAAGCCAAAAAAACTGGTGAAGAGGCCACCAAGTTGAGAGTGGTGCGGCCCTTCAAAGGAGTGATATCAACACACCAAAACATTCGCCAACTTAATCGCACCGAATAGTACTTTGTACGTTAAATGAAAACTTGAACATTGCTACCGAAATAGCAATGTTCTAGTTTTCATTTAACCTTCGAACTATTAAGTGGTGTGATTAACTTGGCAAATGTTTTGGTGTGTTGATATCACTTCTTTGAAGGGCCGAACCATTCGGAACTTGGTGGCCCCTTTTACCAGTTTTGGTTTTTGTGTGATACTATTATCAAGTGACATGATATTTTTTTGTAATAAAAGCAGGTTTTATTAAAATAGAAAGCTGTTGCTTACGTTCATTTTTCGTCCACAACCGTATATGGGCAAAACTTCACAAATCACAGTGTATCAGAACAAAACAATTTTTTTTTTAAATTTATGTAGTAAAATTATGCGAAAATTGCCGCTTCCTTTCGTGTTACATTAAAAACTGTCCTACGAAAAGTTCCACAAAGGCTACATTTCTGGAAAAAAAACCTAGATCAGGTCGAAATTCTCTGGAAACGTTCAAAATATGCTAAAAAACAATGTCAAATTAATACACTTTTTTCGGACAAAATTTGGCGAAATACTACTTGTGGGGGCCGTTCTAGGGTTAAGCAATGCTGAACGCCGCTTAACAAAGACCAATACAACATATTGCCCCTTTCCCCCACCCCCAAACAAAAATAACCGATACACCACCTTATTAAACTGCTAGGGGCTGGATTTAGTGTTGCCGGTGGTGGTTCCTGTGTTTGTGGGATTTGGTCTGTATGGTAGTCCTGTAAGCTTACCGATCACCATACTGCTGGCATCAAAGAACCTAATTACTCTAAATTTCCTTTTCCTCCTAACATTCGGGCTACCATCAGTAATGCTAAATCCGCAGTAGATATCGCAACAGCACTTCCAGCACTTCCAGCACTTCCATTGCCCGGCTTGTGAAAAAGCTTCAATTACGACGAAGGTTGTCATAATGATTAATAATGCTAGGGAAGTGACTGGTTTCATGTCAACAGAGAAATGATATGCAGAATAAGCAGGTAACGTCTTTAAAGTACAACATTTGTTATGAAAGTTAACAAATGGGTCGAAGCCATGATGCTATACCTTCTAGCTTTGTAGCTAGCACTTCTCGAATCTTTTACGTGCTACACTCGACTGGAAAACGAACAAGTGGCTAGTGGGGCACATTGGTAATGAATCATAAAGCCCGAATATGACGTAAATCTGGTGTAATCGTTGACCATGTATCTGAGCAATCATCAGTGCCCTTCTTTGCCCAAATGAGAAGGTTTGGACAGCAGGACTATCAGCAACTGAGACTGAAGTTAAGGGTAACCATCAGGGCCGTAGCCAGGGTTTTTCCTTACCCACAGCACAATCTCGGATAGGAGATCTTAGGGAGTGCTGTAAACTCACTCAGTGGGGTCCTGGGCATTTTACTGAACTTAGTGCTCTTTCTGGCTTCTGGAAGCCTTGTTTCACTTCCATTTCCTTTTTCCACTTTCCGATTATTGCTCTCATATCTGCCGTCCTTACAATCTTTACTCAATGAACCGTCTTAAAAATTGTCAGCGGCGCCTAACTGAATGGTGTCCCACCATTCGTTCTCTGCCTTACCCACACCGCCGATATAAGCTTCAACTTACTTATAACCTCCTTAGCGTTAACTCTGACATTAACTCTGATTTTTTTTTTCCACATCTGTGGTTTTGTGTTCCGGATTAAACTTCGCTTCCATTTTTTTTTACGGAAAGGGTTGTCCATGCCTGGAATGCCTTTCCCTCTCGTGTTGCTTGTGACCCATCTCTTAATCTAAACTAGCGGAGTCGCTCGCTCATTCCGCGTCGTCTCGCTGTGCTCGAGAAGACTTTCTTGTTGCAACACTTATGATACAGACAGACCTAACACAGAAAAAACGATCAAGCAAATTATAAGAGTGTAGTATATACGATATCGGTTATCTCGGGAGAAGGTCAACATAATTTTTTAACATCCAAGGAGTCACGCAAAAAAATCAACCAATTTATCAGAATAGCCCTGTTTCTGATGACAGACGCTGATTTTCGTTCGCTTCGCTCACTCAATCAGCGCAAACATTTCCTCAGGAACTTGACTGAATCAATGTAACCATCAAGAACCACACATCATTTATAATTTGTGTTATTATACACTTTATATGGTTTTCTTGTTTCACTTATTTTAAGAATATTGTTCTGTACGTCCTGCTCAGTACAGATTTTTCCATGGGCGTCTTAGCACTTCACTTTCTGATGATCCCTCTCTTGGAGAAACATCTGCAGAACGTCAGTTGTAATCTCCTACGAAGGTGAGAGATGAAAGATTGATAGAGCAAAGCGAGCCACACATTGAAAAGGTTTACTTTACGTGGAAATCGCTCGCTTTGCTCGTTCAATCCACGCACCTCCGTGCTACAGAAACACGAATGTTTGACACCTTTTTAAAACCAAATCAATTGTTTTGATTTTTCTCTGCATCAAGTCAGTTAGTACAAAACCAATTTTAAGATGTATATGTGGTGTGTTGCAAAATACGTCGTCCGTGTGCCCTTTTCCAGATCATCTCTCTTTGCTCGAGGAGGTTTTCATGAACAAACTATGACGTCATGAACAAACATCATGAGGGTTTAAAAAAAAAATTGACGTTAATTTTTCAGGTTCTTTCGCTTATTTGAGGGTGATAATATCAAGTTACAGCGATGAAAATAGGCCTATTAAAAGCGAAATTTAATTATCTTTCGTTTGGTCCTACTCCTATCTTTGTAGGTGCTTTGATTCCGGAGGAGTAGAGGTACAAACACGCACGCACGCACGCTCGTACGCACGCACATCATACGTCCTTAATTATGTAGATAATAATATTTGTTTGTTTGTGTGTCGCCAGATTACAGAGAATCCCACTACTAATTCTATTCTATTGATGGCTACAGTGGGATAGAGAACTGATTTGTCTGTATAAGGAATACTTCTAACTGTCTTTTCAACAAAGATGCACAGTACTGATGACGTCATATGTTTTCCAGTCACAATATTTCCATGCAAATGGGATCTATAGGTCTCTGCATCTCTTAACCCTGGCTCTAACGAAATCTAATGAAAACTTCGGCGACCGCTAACGGGAAATTACATGTATGTGCTTGTTGAAGGTCAGCAGTGGGAATCTCGATAATCCGTATTTTATTGAACGGCTGTCCTAGTACCTTCAAATCTCGTTTTGATAAGTTTGTTTGTTTGTTAATTGTTGATGTTTGCGCGGGTGGGTAAGTGCTTTTTGTGCCTTTTCTATTTCTATGTTTTCTGAGCACTTACATTTTTTTGACATTGTAGTGCCACGAGATAGCGATAACTGTTGCGGTCTTTTTTCGTTCTCCCCCCCCCCCTCCCTCGTCCTCCAAAATAAAACTTTTTCTTGTGGAATTTAATAACAAAAAGGCTCCAAAATGTAAGTGAAAAAGGGTAAGCCTAACAGATAATAATACTATTGGCGACCTAAAAAAAAAGATTTATTGCGCTCACCAATGACATGATGACAAGGCCTTTTTCCACGTTCAGCTTACTCACCGCTATTTTGTCTCCAAAACCCACGATTTCAATACAAAACAGTTCCCAAACCAGGCGCGTGCGGTGCATAATCGAGGGCAGAATGTCATCATTTATCATTTTTCGTGCTATCGTCCAGGGTCGTGCTGCTTTGTTGAGGATTTTTTAACCTCAATTGCATCCCACAACCTTCTTTTGCTTCTCGGCTGTACAAACCGCAGGGGACTTGTCGTCCCGTCATCCCTCGCGCGCGTTCGACACATGGATACACTCTATACATGTAATGAAAGGTGAAACCAGCCCGAAGCCTTATCGTATAACAATTGTGCGTTGTTAAATTTTACGCTTAAAGGCCGGTTGCCACCAAATCAGCATTGCAGCATTTAGGCCTATCGAGTTCTCTCTCGCAGGAAGCAAAGGAATGCACAAAGCAAAACTTCTACACGCGACAAACAAGCCACCTGACTCCTTAATTATTGTGTAAAAATCATTGGTACGCCCTCGTGCACCTGGAAACAAGCTATAAAGATTAACGATACTGACACTAGATGGCGCCACGGATGGCGCCATGCGTTTAAAAGTTTCAAATGTTTCCCTCGAGAGAGAACTGGATATAGGGCTAAGATGCTGCAACGCTAATTTGGTGGTGACCGGCCTCTGAGCACTCAATGGAACTCTCGCTGCGCGTATTTATTGATAACTTTTCTCACGTTCGTAGTCATTATTTATAATACCTCTACGTTGTCCAGAGCGACCTGAGAAGCGTGTTAGCGTCGAGGTAAAAGCCCCGGCCATTAGCGGAAGTTGACTGGGATAGCAAAAACTGTAAAGCTGCTCAGATCGCTCTGGACAACCTAATGGTACAAATAATGAGTTAGAACGTGAGATATGTTAATAATAAAGACGTTCAGTGAGAGTTCCATTGATTATGATCGCAATTATAAAAAAAAAAAACCGGTTGTTCTACGATGAGGCTTCTGGCTGGTTTAACACCTTTCATTATATGTATATTGTATATCCATACGACGGGACCACGCGAGGCATACGGGGCGATATAAGCCCCTGTGGTACAAACATGTGGAGAGCAGCATGCACTAATATGTATAGTACGTACACAGTAATAATCCCAGAGCACTGAACTGTAGGATACGTACCAGCAAGAATTTATAGGGCTGGGGAGGAGAATTTGTGACTGAGACCCATACTGAAACGTCCTAGATACATTCACATTAGTTCAGTCTTAGTTTATAGAGGGCGCCACGTGTTTTATGTGGGAATTTTTACTCAGTTTTTAGCCTAAAATTACACAAAACTAAACGAGCCTAGCTTGTATTTAATTATTATTTATCCTAGCTTAGTTGTAATTTAGTTTACTTTAGATTTGGGCTGAAAAATGAGCAAAAATTACCAGAAAGAACACGTGGCACCCTCTGAAAACTCTGACTGAACTAATGGGGACTAATCTAACGTGTTTCAATAGGAACTTTTTAGAGTTACAAATTCTCCTCCCAAACCCTATAAATTCTTGGTACCAGACGTCGCATCGTAGTCACCAATAAAATCTTGATAGCACATTAAAAATTTTACCCAGTGCACGTGCTGCGTGTTGCGCTGCGTATGCGTGCTGCGTGCACGTGCTGCCTGTGCCGGTAGTCTGCCAACGACCCAGGCAGCCATCTAAAGCAACCCAAATCAAGGAATACGTTGGAAAAGAAGATGGAATAAACACCATCTAACTTCAAAATAAATTTCTTTTTCAAGTTGTGTTATCCGAAGCAAACTAATGCTAATATAGCTGATCCGGCTCATTTTTGAACCATGCTAGACGTCTCAGAGATGCAAAAGAACACGCACGATACTGGATAGAAAAAAGAGATGCCGTCAAGTGCAATCAAGCAAGACAACTACGTTTTGGGAATTTCAATATTCCCGTCATCAGGTTTCATTAAAACACTAATAAGAAGATGTACCAAAATCTCGGCAGGTAACTGCCTAGTCGCTCCGTTTTATTTAAAACGCATAATGCGTAAATACTAGAGATAAAAGAGAGTAAAAACCCCCAGAAATTTACCCTCAAAAGGACCAAAAATCAAAGAGGTTCTTCCAAAACGACCCACATGTGTACGAACCATACACACACTTCTGAAGACAGTTAGGTACCTTCAAGGCACAGATACCTCAACAGAACGTTCCAAAATTGTCTGATGAGGGAAACGACGTCACCTTTCAACGCAACTGATGGCTCCAGCCAGAGTAAGTCGATAATCCATCCAGAATCAGTCGATAAACTGTACCTCGCACATGCTCGCAATTCCGTAAAAATCAGTCACCTTTGCGAACTGCTGCGATTACTTCGATCCCACATTCCCTCGGTCGCGTTCATGATGATGTCACTTCCGTTGAACGGACATGTTTTGAACGAACGGTGAAAAAAGTAAGTTTACATATACGAACATCTGATACGTTATGATTAAAGCAGGATTAAAGTAGTTCGTTGGGACCTTAACTCTCGTTTGCCTTCGGATTGCTCTATTATAGCTTTATCGAGTGTACTGTGTTTTGGCAGTGCCAAACTGTGCGCAGCAGCGGACGTTTTTTTTTTTGCACATGTGTGGTGTTTTGGAAGAAGCTGACTGGCGAAGCAGTATGTGTCTCTCCCCTTGTCAAGCCAAGGAGGAAAGACTTGACTTCATGCATATCCAGTCACGCAGTTCTACGGATCAGTCCATTTACGGAGACGGCCTGCGGGGAGTTGCCCTAGAATATTTATTAAGAAAAAAATTATCAATAATCGGGAAATATTATCTAAGGTATTTTCCTTCGGAGATCAAATGGTTATGGGCTGGGGTTTGTGAGTGTGGATAATGAGTGTTTCCAGGTTCAATCTGGCTCTGTAAATTTATTCAAAAAAGGTATTTGAACTTGGTCCAATGCAGGGGTGTGGGCCGTGGCGTATTTGTCAGGTGACGATCCAACTGCTTGGCATTACTGGACAAGCTAACTAGTTTCTGTATGCAGTTTAAAATTCATGAGAAGTAATACTCTCTCTAAATTTTTGAAGGCTCTGGCCAATATTATTGGCTTTGTATGTTGATTCCGTACAAGGGATACGATATACAGTGTTACGAGTGTTCCAGGTGTCGTCTACTCTATCATTGTTTGTTACTATTGTGCTCATGATCTGTTTAATGCAGGGATGGCTATTCGAGACCAATCTGATTTCACTTGGGGCCAATTTCCTCTTTAGTTTCAGTGATTCCCTGAATGTATTGGGGGTAGGGGGAGGACTTTTTGGGTTTCAATGCGTTATTTACAAGTACCTTCATATAATCAAGGGGATACCCGTTCTCCACGTACTTCTGCAGTGTAAGTTGTACTTCTGCTGTGAGCAATCTCTTGTCGGAGGTATGTGCCGCTATGCGACTAACTTAATTAATTACAACATTACTTTTATGTTGGGTGCCAACGTACGAATTAAAGTGCAAAGTGCGAGCCATCTGCATGCTTTTTTGGTAGTGGGTGAATTGGACTTATTACATGTGTCGATTATTACAAATGCGATAGATTTCAAGCAAAGCCCAGTCCTCCTTTGTTACGGTCTTGAAAATGGTGCATGGATGTGTGTAGAATCGCAGGATCTGTGCTTTTGACAAACCAAGTAACGGTCGAGGTGGGACCGCCCATAATTGAAGCCTGGACATTTACACCGCGCGGGGCTTGGTGGTCACGGAGGACCAGATGAAATATTCATACAGAAGTCGAAGCGTTGTCCAGAAACGAAATGGTGAGGACAGGGTGGAAAAACGACCATCGAAAAGCCCGGCTTGGAGGTGAAAAACTTCAAAGACTGACGACACGTGAGTTGAGCTGTGAGGACAGTATTTCTTCCAGGTCTTCCAACTGGGGTTGAGGTGAGAGGAAAGGTGAAGATCAGATTAAGTCAGTAGTGATGAGATGTAGTAAATGAGCAAGAGTCGTTCCTGGATGGTGGTCGGAGGACGACCCCAGTAAACTGGGTAACAGAGATGGATCTGATGGAGGCCCCAATTACCCCCCCCCCCCTCTTTCCGCCTCCTCGTTTATCTTCTGGCAAAAAGAACGATGAATGTGACGACCAAGGCATTGATAGAGGAACTAATGGTAGGCATGGGAAGTGACGTAGTAGTCTATGGTAATAGTCACCGCTGTATATACATTTTTTTTTTGCAAGATGAAATAGATGAGGCGGTATGCTTGAAGGGGCGACCGCTGAGCGGTGGAGAGGAGCAGGAGCCTATGCGGCCTGCCAAGCCCAATCCCACACCGTGGGTGCAGACTGCCAAGGTGCATGGGACGCTAGCTAGGAGGAAGTCAGTTCCAAGTAGGGGTATAGTGGAATACCCGGGTGACGACCGGGTGCCACGAGCTGTGGTGAGAACAGTGTCTGGTTGTGTTCTATGATGGTAAAAAGGAGGTCGTCACTATTTCTAGCAGGGCGACCACCAGGTTGAAGATTGGCCCAAGGTGTCAAGACGCTGCAGGATGCAGGAAACTATGATGGGTCGCCAGGCAAGGTAGTTATCGTAAGTGAGAATTTCCACGATATTTTAACCTCTCACTCAAAGTCCATGATGCCCAGTTGGGTGCTCAAGACGGACAAATAAAAAGGGCGGTTGCAAGTAGGCCTAGGTGACCGCTGGGAGAAACTGAATGAATGTCCAATGTCAAAATCCTGTGTCGTTCATTGATCAGTAGATGGTGAAGCAGCGTAGAAGCGGCCACTCCTTACAATCAGAAGGGTTAAGGCAATCAACAAACTGCGGTCCCTGATCGACAACCAATAAATCATGTGGGTTAATTTAGACAACAGCTGCAGTCGTCCTGGAATATCGAATTGAAGGGTCGTCTAAGATGAAAATCTTGGCCTGCCTGCCGGATAGGAGACGGTACGGCAGCGGAAATACTGTGGTCTTTGACCAACGAACCGACGACCAAGTAGGAACTGCAGGTTACGACGAAAAGTATAGCGGTCGTCCTGTAAGATTGAAGGAAAGGGCGTTCAAGGTGAAAATCCCGGTTTGTCCACAGGACAGGAAGCAACCAAAATACTGCGGTCAGTATTTCACGCACAAGATCCTCTGGCTTTCGCCATTACCTCCAATGCCACCTTGGCACACACAGCATTGTGCCAAATCTATTGCGCGTCGGCTCCCATACGGCCAAAGCATGGCAGCACCTTGGACAAGTCGCCCAGTCCCTACCAGCTCCAAAACTCTGCCAACTGCCATCACTTCATCGTCTCGGGAAACTGCGTCCCAGGAATCCCCTGTGCCATCAAGTATTAACTTACACAGTCCACTACTAACGCCTCCAACACAACAGGACAACTTCTGGCACCCACCCTTCTCATCAAAACGTCCAACTCATTATCCCGTTCTTGGTTGATGGCATCCTCTTCCACTGAATTTGCAGACCTCAGCGCAAATAGTGTGTGGCAATTTGACGGTGAGCCCAATTTCATTCTGGTCTTTCCAGTGATCGCCGTCTGCTCAGATGGCTCAACCAGACATCTACCCTGTGACGCATGCCACCAACTTACTAAAGGAGTCGCCCTTGGGTTCCAGGCTCTTCCTTAATTGGTTATATTCATCTGCTGCCAATCATACACCTTCTTCAGATTGAGGAGCTGGCCCCACACTGCTGTTCGCCATGTTGGATTTCAATAACTGACGATCCCAACTCCCGTATAGTCATTAGGACTCAACTTCGAAATTGCAATAGACTGTGAGACTGCACCTCGCCGTCACATTAGAAATTTTTTTCATCACCACTTTTTTAACAATCCCAGCGTCGTTCAACACTACAGCATCAACAGCATTGACCAACTAATGACACTGCGGTCCTGGCTCCTCAGGACTTAATAATCTAGTCCCCAATAAATCTTATGTTCGAGTGCTACTATTCTTCTTCTCTTTCCTGTGAATTTGAACTTTGTTAACATTTTGATACCGGCGGTTCTTACTTAATTAGATCAAAACCACCACCACCTATCGACCGTCTAAAGTTTTCACCAGCCGATCCACTGGCAATCATGACTCCACTGCGACCAGCAGAACACTGCACACGTTCGGCGACGTCTGGTCCCGCTACCGACAATTTTGCGCCCATTCCACGATCTTTCGGTAGACGTCACATCATGGACATCGCTAGTGCTTCCCACATCGCTTAAGGTAATCTGAGATATTCTATTCTTTTAGCTTTATTAAACTTCGTCCACAACACGTACAACATCCATTTAGTTTCCAACATACAACGAAGAACAAAGACAACAAACAGACACTAGCAAAGTAAGATGGAAACCTCCCAACAGGCATGGTCGCTGCCAGCGACCATTCAGCGCCTACCTCAAGGTTCCTAAAGCAGAATTTGCGTCGTCTGTCATTATGTCTTGGGCACACCGGCTTGCTGCTGACAACACGGGCCACAGCACCACATCGCACAAGATGGCAGGCGATCACCGGTGCCCATTTTGGGATCATCCAAACGGATGGCCTTGCCCGTCACCTGCCTAACCAGGTGCATCAGTTCAACTGCATGGGCCACACGGCCCTACAATGTGTGCCTACAACGCTCATTCCTTCAGTCCACGTGACTGGATTGTTATCCAGAGCGTCTCGTCAAATACGTACACTAATGGATAGCTTACGGTTAACAGGGTCAGTTGATTCTGGGGCAGCCAGCTCGTAGCTCGGGTATCCACCATCATATGTGACGAGGTATGCTTCATGCATAAAAATCAGGCCACCGATCTTTTCACCAGTACGCAGTTCAAATACGTACACTAATGGATAGCTCACGGTTGACAGGGTCAGGTGATTTTGGGGCAGCCAGCTCGTAACTCGGGTATCCACCATCATATGTGACGAGGTCTGCTTGATGCATAAAAGGCAGGCCACCGATGTTTTCGTCGGCATAGAGAAACATTAAACATTTAATTACCTTTACCCGTCCGGCCTTCCCTCTGAGTTACCATGGTCCCAAATTGGAGGAAGAAAGATGAAGCATGGTCTGGATCGGGTGCTTTTATAGGGGGGGGGGGGGCCTGCGCCCACGCTTGCGCCGAAGATAAAGCTATGAGACATAAAGTCATTCAAAAGGAGGGAAATGCGTAAAAGGCAGGTAATGCATAAAACACAAGTAATATATGTTTTCGTGTAGGCAATAGAAACAAAATCAACCAGGTGACCCTAATAATTTAATGTTTTTCAAACCGTACATGTATTTTTCAAACTGTAAATATAAATTTCCAAACCAACCCTACATATAATTGTTATCCTTAAATGCATTTTTTTGTTCCGTGTGGAACCTGTTTATTGCTACACTTGTAAGTTACTTCCACTTCGCTCCGCACACGTCCAAGCAGGGTAACGTCATAATGGACAAAGTGGACTGGATGTATCAAGCACTTGCGGTGGAGAGTTGGACGATGAAGTGAGTGGCAGTGATCCTGGTGGCCGGAGTTGACGTTAGCAAGTTATGTCCGGGAGGGGCGACAGGTGGGCGAACAAGTAGTACGACCGCTTTCTGCCCGGGAGGTCCGGGTTCACTCCTGGCCTCATCAATCCCTGGCATTTTCGGGAGTAGACGGGCTCTGTGGTGCCTCATGCTCATGTCGATTATGGCATGTCAAACATCCTGGGGTTTTCACTTGAATATCTCCAGCTAAATTGTCCCTCTCGCTGTCTTCTCATAATCATCCTCACCTTCATCTGAATCTGGAGGTGACGACGGGCTTATGACCACCATTAGGTGATGAAGGACGACC
>JAHWFP010015979.1:0-48098 GCA_023313725.1 Lithobius niger | reverse complement strand
CACTGAAGGCACTTTGGGTATTTCATAGGGGTCCATGGCTGGTTCGATCTTTACTGTTAAGAAAGACTTCTGCACCAAATGTATGTTTTCTGCAAAAATTTGTTACTTCACTTAATTATTTCTGCCCAGTGCTCTACAATAATAATTGTTCTACTGACCAGAATACTGCAGTTGCATGAAAATCGTGTTCAAAAGGCCCTGGTCGGTGTTAATACCTATATTTTAAGCTATACAAATTGAAAATCGGTTCGTTGGTTTGGTCTCTAGGTAAGAGCAAAAGTTTTAGCCCATTTGACTTTCCGTGTCAAGAATATTGTAGTTACATTAAAATAGCCTGCGAAAGACCCTAGGCCTTGTCCATACCTACGTTTTAAGCTATAGAACTTGAAAATCGGTTCATTGGTTCGAACTCTAGGTAAGGGCAACATTTCTAGCCCATTTGGCTTTCCGTGTCAAGAATATTGTAGTTACATTAAAATAGCATGCGAAAGACCCTAGGCCTTGTCCGTACCTACGTTTTAAGCTATAGAACTTGAAAATCGGTTCAGTGGTTCGATCTCCAGGTGAGGGCAAAGAGTCCCAACAGCAACATTAATGATTTTTGCCCAGTGCTCTACTATAATAATTATTCTGCCGACTAGAATACTGCAGTCACATCGAAATTGGGTTCAAAAGGCCCTGGTCGGTGTTAATACCTACATTTTAAGCTATACAAATTGAAAATCGGTTCATTGGTTCGGTCTCTAGGTGAGAGCAAAAACCTTAGCCCATTTGGCTTTCCGTGTCAAGAATATTGTAGTTACATTAAAATAGCCTGCGAAAGGCCCTAGGCCTTGTCCATACCTACGTTTTAAGCTATAGAACTTGAAAATCGGTTCAGTGGTTCGATCTCCAGGTCAGAGCAAAGAGTCCTAACAACAACAACTAGAAATGGCCATGCTGTGGACGCCGGACGGTTCAATTGTTGTCATTAAAATTTGTAATGCGGAGAAATAGTTACGACACGACCCCAAATACCGAATTTCGTTGGTCTATGTCAATTTTGGGCGAAACTATAGAAGTTCAAAGTTTGACGTTTAACATGGAAGTTCATGCTGAGGCTTACATAAGGGTCCTTGATAATAACATTTGATTATCGAATTAAAATCCTAAGGTAACACTCAATAAAAACAAATGGATTTTAGCTTCGTTTAAAATAGTCCCGTCGCATTGTTGCATTAATGAATAGGCTTAGCGTCGAACCTAATTCTCCATTAGGCCTATATCTGTTACTTACGAAATTAAAACTGCATTTTTTATATTAGGCTTAAAAATGAAAATTAGGCCTAAAATCATGTTACCATGCCAACGTCAAGTTGCAACGAGTTGCTGTTGGCTTCTCAACAGCGTCTCTCTGGTCACTTCCCTACTAGCACTGATCTATATAGGCTACGTTGCGCGTTACGTTGTAACACTGTAACTGTGTGCCTGTATGCGCACCGTATTCCAAAAATGAATAGGCTTACTATACAATCTATTTCTCCGTTAGCTGCTACTTACGAAATTAAAACTTCTGGTTACAATTAGGCCTAAAAGCTAACACATTTTTAACCGACAATTGTAATGGCTACTGCTTTAAGATTAGTGTAATAGAGATAGCTGTTGTAGTGCATGATAGAGGTGTGTGCCTCAACATTGAAAGTAGAGGAACTGTACAGAAGACCGGTGCGACTAGGCAGTCGCTGTAGCCGCTTGTTTCTTTTATAATTAAAACATCACACGGACCTAACCACGATCGCTTATTACCTCATTTTCCATCAGAGAAGCTTAAACCGAAATCGAACCCACGTGATACTATATTGGGGGGGGGGGATTGAGGCTTAATGGCGCGTCGACAACTTGGTCATTAGCGCCAACCTCAGTCACAGTGCAGTGGTCCGGGTTGCCACTGCACCACACATTACAGAGATGTTATTCAAACCCCTAATCTAAAACCCCTAATACTATATTGTTAGCTGCTTCCTTGGCTGTGGCGTTTGTAGTGAGGGTCCGTCGAACCATGGTTTTTCGATCAGCGTCTTTTACCCAAAAGACGCTGATAGAAAAACCATGGTCGAACGTATCAGAAATTGCCACACAACTTTTACAAGTAAATCTCCCATTAAAAGTTGTAAACCCATTGATCCCTGGCTGGTTGAATTAATACAAATTTTATACCTGGCTAGACGAATTACTACAAATTTCAAACAAATAATAAATTAACTAGCTGTTTCCGGGATAACACACCCTGGTCTAGTAAGAAGCCATGTTGTGACACTGCCCCGTTTTGTGTCCATTGGTTTTTGTTTCTGTAGTAGCCCCGAGTTTTCTGTCTACATGTCTAATATTTCGTACTAGTTGTCCGACTAATAGCCGATTCCCGCTGATTCAACTCGGCTGTAATAGTCAGCATTATTGAAGTGATAATGTTTGTTTGTAATTGTTAGAGCGTATATCCGTTCTCATTGTCGGCCGCTCGCCCTTTTTCTTTGCTACCGTTGCAAGAATGAGCCCACTCGCCCTCTTGCTGATTGTTGAAGCTTCGTTTGTTTAATCCTTCCTAATAATGCCTCCATCAAGTTTGCTCACAATTTTAAGTCTGCTCCTAAGCGAAATATGTATATAGATATGTTACTGATTGTTATTACGTAATCTACATTTTTCTTCGTACTGCCTACCGCTCGCTCTTTTTCAGTGCTATCATGCAAAGAATATAAAATGCTTGCCATTTTATATTGCTACCGTGCAAAGAATGAACATACTCGCTCTTTTATATTGCTACCGTGCAAAGAATGAACATACTCGCTCTTTTATATTGCTACCGTGCAAAGAATGAACATACTCGCTCTTTTATATTGCTACCGTGCAAAGAATGAACATACCCGCTCTTTTATATTGCTACCGTGCAAAGAATGAACATACTCGCTCTTTTATATTGCTACCGTGCAAAGAACGAACATACTCGCTCTTTTATATTGCTACCGTGCAAAGAATGAACATACTCGCCCTTTTATATTGCTACCGTGCAAAGAACGAACATACTCGCTCTTTTATATTGCTACCGTCCAAAGAATGAACATCTCGCCCTTTAACATGGATACCATGCAAAGAATGAATAAACGTGCCATTTTATTTTGCTACCGTGCAAATAATGAACATAGGTCACTCTCCCGTTTTATATAGCTACCGTGCAAAGAACGAACATAGTCGACCTTTTGTATTGCTACCCTGAAAATACTCGCCCTTTTATATTGCTGTCATGTAAAGAATGAACATACTCGCCCTTCCTTATTGCTATCGTGCAAAGAATACAGATACACGCCATTTTATAATACTACCGTGCAAAGAATGAACATGATGCCCCTTTTATATTGCTGTTGTTAAAAGAAGGAGCTTGCTCGCCGTATTTTTCCCGCGTTTTGACTGGTTGTCACGACGACTACCTTTCTCCACCCACACCCTCACCATACTCCGGCTAAGAGAAATATTAGCACGGCCGGCAGGCAGTGGTTACTAGAGCGGTGTTTATGCACAACAAGTAAATAATAGCTACAGCCATTCTTTTTCCAATAATGAGGTACAGTAAATGATTTATTGGATAGTTTTTACGTACGAGGAGCCAGAATCGTCCGAGAAGCCCGAAGGGCGAGGATGTTCACTTACTCTACCCCATTGCTGGAAAAAGGATGGCTATAAGTTTCTTATTACCATACTAAAAGGCTGTTTTCGACGTTTGATCGTGTTTATTTACGGCCATTAATGGTACTGATATTGGTTTAGCACGGCTTGACTTTTCATTGTTACAACGGAGGAAAGACCAGCAACAATGCAACGGCACACGCATTTCTAGTATTCGCGTACTCGGCTATTGTCCGTTCATCCCTTCGAGTTTCCAGCGCTTTGATCGTTTTTTGATGTTTGCATTTTTATTAAGGCTAAATTCAGTATTTCTTTAGGCTTTGACCAACTGTTTGACGAAGATGAAGATGAAGCTTTGAGCCAGTCTTTGGCTGAAGTGGAAGGTGAACCAGTTTTATGACGTTAATGCCTATATAGCCACATCAATTTCATTGCTTAAACAAGAATTTCATAAAGAAATACACAAACTGCTTATGCAAAAAATCGCAACATTATTATTTTCATAGACGAAAGACAAAGCTCTCTATTGGGCTAAAGTTTACATTACGCTCATACTCGATATCCTTACGATAATGATTCCAAATGGCTCCAATACTTTCCTAAATACAGAGACAGTTGGTTTTAGAGCGCGGATATGTGCGCTCGCAGGGCCGGCAGGGCACCTTATATTTTTTTTCATAAACAGTTCCGATAGGTATGTTGTTATTGTCAGTTGTCAGTTTCGTGTGGTGTTGTGTGGTTTTGTTGTTATTGTTAGATAGGTTACGTTAGGTAAGTTTGGGATTTGGCATTTCATACTGAGGTAGTTAACTGGTTGGGGTTTGGCATTTCATACTGGGGCAATTAATTGGTTAGGTTATGTTAATGATGATTTAACGAGTTTCCGCAATTTGCGATCAATTTGTAGTACCTTCCGTGAAAATTTAAAGGTAGGTTTTTTTTTCTCTTTTTTCGAATTTCGGGCCATGTGCGTAAAGGGAACATGGGAAGAAACGGGCTCTCGTCCGATTTTTTTTTTAATGAACTAAGAAGTACCTGCTGAGTAATGTTTTCCTCTTCCATTTTTGGGGCAAACGCACCGTTTGGCCGCGGTGAAGGTCCAGAGTTGGCTCCGCGCTGCGCCAGAAAGCATGAAACGGCGAAAGTCCGGCAAGTTGCAACCCCGCTATGCCCGGTACAAGGAAGAACGCCAGAAGGATGGTAAATTCAAGGTTTATTCCAGGGCCACGCGGTCTGTCCTCAGGAGATGTTGTTCAATTGTTCAAGGATGCTCTGATCAGGGCTACTAGCAGAGTGGCACACTTCAGGAAGAGTTCTTAGCTGGTTAGGGACTAGCTCCCAGAGTGAGGCTGCAAGGGCCTGCAATGCCTTAAGTACCTAGAGCTGCAGCCAGTACCTGCCACTGGTGGTGCAAGGTACATCCTGTACCATATCGTGGTATCCCATGATCCATCTCTGCTAGCAGCTACCCCTAGAGGCAGGCAAGGCCAGACCCATCCAGACCACTGATCTCCAGGGACTGGACCATACATCAAAGTACATAGCATTACTGGTTTACATCAATAAAGATACAGAGTATACAGAATAGATAGCATGGAGCCATAGCATCAAGGTAAAGAGGCCCACTAAGGCCCTAGCTTAAAGAGTACGAGGAAGCTGTGGAAACCGTCGTTGCAGAGGTCCGCCCTCGAAAAGAAGCGCCCTCGCTTCGTTAAGGAAGAAAAAATTATTTATTAAGTTAAGCTATTTATACACAATAATCAAAGTTCTCAGAAATTATTCAAAAATAATACCAAGAAGGCGCGCATTAACAACAAGTTAAAATTAAGGATGCTATGGGGACGTTTGAGCTTTTTATCTGCTAATAATTTAATCGTTTGGCTGTTCCAGCAGGGTGACATTACTTACCGGTTATAGTAACGTTTTGTAAGGTCTGGGAAATCTTTGAGCGTCAAAATTCAGACATTATTCCCGTAAAAACCCGCTACGCAAACTTAATTACTTGAACATTTTCACGAAAATTATGCAGAAGCAAAAACGATTTTTCAACATTCAAAATACAATCACAATCAATCAGTGCAAAAACAGTCAAGGAAAAAAAAACCTAAGTGCATGATGCACGAAAATTCACTTGAAAACGCAACCATGAACTACCGGTTACCGTTATAAATAGCTAAGAAAGATTTTTACTTCAAAATCTTAATTGTCAACACGGTTGTCAAATATCGGTAACAACGCATGTCAAATGTGACTAACGCGGTATCAATCAGTTATGTTTAACTCGAAATTAGTTTTTAATTGCTGTTAAAAAAAAGAAAAATTGTCTCACCACGTCCTCCATCCATTACTAATCAGTTTTCTATTCCACACAAATCATAATTAAATAAGAAACTCTATTGTGGCAACTTCCATTTCATTACCTGTCTGTTATTAGGTTAATTCTCAATGTAGGGTAGATTGACGTGTTAGGTTAGTTCAAGACACATTCGTTACAAAAAAAGTAAAATTCTCTGGTGAAAATCCGGTTACTCCAACAAATTTATTACTAAATTATGCTACTACCTCAACCTCCCACTTAAGCATTTGCACGGCTTTTCCTAAGTAATTAACATTAGTGTTAACCCCCCAGTGTCACCAGATTATTTGCATTTAAATGCTATTTCTTTCAGTCTACAAGCAACACCACGATGTGCATGCGAAATTATTTTTAGATCTAGCTACGGCTGGCCGAAAGAAGACCCAGAAGAAACACAGTAACTACTTTTAGATTATAGTTTAAAATTCTTCGGAATCCGCTTCACTAACTGGGTAACGCTCACCTTCAATCTGTTCACGTAAATTATCTATATGATACACATAACGAGAAATAATACCCATATTAAGATCTTTAAGCTGATAAGCCACAGGACTAAACTTCTTAACAATCTCGTAATTTCCGATGTAAATCGGTGCCATTTTCTTCATAAAATAGCGCGATTTGTCACTCTTAGGGTGATTTCGTATGTAAACTTTAGTTCCTACTTCAAATTCTTTACCAGTTTTGTGTGTATCCGCCTTTGCAGGACGGTGTAACTTAGCTGCTTGCCGTTTGCGTACTGCTCTCCTAACTATCGCACGCATGCGTGAAGTTAAGTTTAAGATGTGTACTGGGTAATTAACTTCGTCCGTGTGTACTTTACCGACAGGGGCTTCGGGCATTCGTAACTCCCTTCCTGTTGCTAACATACTTGGGGTGAAACCCGTCACCGAATCAGTTGCTGAATTTAATGCTAATTGTAGTTGCTTCAAACGCAAATCCCAATTTCTATGACCCGACTTTTCGTCTTTGCACGTAAATTGCTAGCGTTTTTGTTAACTCTTTCATCCATCGTTCAGCTAGGCTGGACTCAGGTGAATAGACTGACAGAAATCTAGCCTTGATAAGCCATTGCAGACATAAATAATTCTTTATTTGTCCTCTCAAATTATTGGAGCTGTCGGAAAAAATTTCTGCTGGTACGCCATGCCGTGAAAACACTTCATCAATGAGTGCCTTTGCTATAGTTTTAGCTTCAGCGTTTCTTAGGGGAATTAATTCAACCCAATGACTCCACTTATCAAGCACCACTAGTATGTAAGTGAAACCATTTGTACTCCGTACTAGCGGGCCTTTCAGGTCAAAAACAATACTCTCCCATGCTTCCTTTTCAGTTACTATCATCGTTTTAGCCTTTTTACGAGTCTGCTACACCTTATGGACTTGACAAACTTTACACGTCCTTACGTAATTTGAAATCAATTTCAAAATCAATATAAAATCGCTCCAGCCCCAGAGAAGGATGCGTCTGCCATAATTATCCACGGCTGATTGTAATCAGGCACTGCTAACAAGGGAGCGTCTACCAACATTTTCTTAATTTTTTGGTAAGCTTGTTCCTGCTTCGCCTCCCAGACAAATTTTGGAGTTTTACCTTTCTGCACCGAAAATAGAGGCGCTGCAATAGCCGAATATGACATCACAAATCTACAAAAAAAAACCGCCAAACCGAGAAATTTTCGGAGCTATTAATGCTTTTGGGGCGTGGCCAATTCTCCAGAATTTCTTTCTTACTAGGGTTCGGCAAAACCCCCTCACTCGTAACCTTATAACCTAACAGGGTTATTTCTTTCTTACAAAAGTCTGTCTTCTTTATGTTTATTTTAAATCCTTCACGACCCAAAATCAGTAGGGTGTCTTCGATCACCATCAAGTGCAATCGGAATTCTTGTGACATAATCGAGATATCATCAAAATAGCTCTGTATGTTCAGATAATGTAGAGGGGCGATCATTCGTGAAACTGAGGCACAGAAGAACGCTGGTGCTTGTTTGACACCAAACATAATTTTGAGCGGTGTAAAATTTCCGAACGGGGTGCAAAAAGATGACACCTCACCTGCTCGTTTCGTCACCCCCACTTGCCAGTATGCCTCGGTTAGATCAAAAAGAGTTAAGTACTTGCTCTTAGGGCACCTCTGCACCATATCCTCAATTCTAGGGGTTGGAAAGTTTTGCATCTTGCTTATTTCATTCAATTTATTGTATGCTATCACAAAACGCGTGGTGTTATTCTTCTTGGGAATGATAAATGCCGGAAAACACCAAGCACTCGTACTGGGGACGATAACCCCAAGCTCCAGCATCCGATCTACGTGCTGACGTAATTGCAACTCTTTAAACTTCGAAACTGGATAGGGCTTCAACGCGATTGGTGGGTGATCGCCAACATCAATATCCATAACTGGGCTTATTAAACCAATTCTCGAACTAAACACAAATCTATATTTCATTAACACCTTGAACAACTGTTCTTTTTCGTCATCTGTCAAAACGTCACTCTCATTTACTTTATTACGAATGTCTTGCTCTGTAGCACAAAACTTATCTGGTTCTATGGGATTAGCAGTTGCCTGGGACTGATGGACTTCGCTCATACCCGGCTCCCCATTTAGCTTGTAGATTTTCGAAGGTTTATCCTGCCAAAACCAAGTATTCGATGTGAAATTTGGTTGTAAACCCATTGACTGCTGAAAATCTACGCCAAGGATTACCGGCTGGATTGTGTTTTCCATCAAGATCAGTGGAAAAGTTACAGTTCGTTGCGCAATCTGAAACGTAGCCAAAACGAAACCCGGACACTCAACGAAACGAGTATCGGCAACTCTAACCCGATAAGGACGTTGCGTGAATTCACATCCCATTTTTAGCAAGTCATCTGTTAGTGAAATATTTACGTAAGACATTGTACTTCCACTATCGAGTATGGCGTCTGCACATTCTTTACCAAATTTAAGTGAAAAATATGCACACGGAGCTGGTGTAGGCTCAACAAGATCGCCTAGACAATTTCTGGTAGGAATTGGTCGGTTTTGAAAAGAAGACACGCCATTTCCAGCTTCACCGACTAAAACTGGATGGCTTTCGGGTTTTTTGGCACGAATTCCTGTGCATCAGAATCCAACTCATTTTCATGAAGTTGTGCAACAGTTCTTCTATTCGGAGGATAACCAATAGCAGGATTTACACGACAGTTTTGTGTTTCGTGCGACGAATTTTTACACTTTGAGCACCAAATTCCCTGTGCACGACTACCGATACTGTTATTATTACCACGACCACGGCTGTTAAAAAAAGTTCGTCCATTTCCGTGGCCATTGCTACTACTTGAATTACTGTTATTGCAGCCGTTTTTCCTAACTGCAACCTGATTTTGTTGGTAATTTGACCTATTAGGGCAGAATTTAGAAGTCCACCCGACTGTATTACAAACGTTACAAGTGTACTTTGCATCATATTTAGGCAAGAAACTAGTGCTGTTGTTCCCATAACCTCTACCACGATTTCTACCATTTCTAGTGTTCCAATATTTCAATATTTGAACCTCCAGCTTGGATTGGATTAGCCTGTCTCCTTTGAATCATATTTTCCAAGAAAAGACCTTGCATTTTAAAATCTATCAAAGAAGTGAATTTTCTTGACGTCATAGGCATGTGAAAAGTCGAATTCAGTGTTTCTTTATTGCCAAAACATCTTAACCTGGTAATTTTAGCATTACATTCCTCGAATGTGATGTTCCCCTGGAGGTTTCTTCCGGTTTGTAGACGCCTGCTTGCATGTCCCAACGTGCATGCGCGGCGCGCTCCTCCCTTATAAAAGCGACAGCTCGCCCGCTATCGGCATTCATTTTCCTCCAGAGGTGTCTCCACGCCACCTCGCTCCCCGGTTCCCCGACTGTCGTTTGGAAAATTGGATTCTTCCCGAAGATGGACGACGCAGAAACCCGCCCTTCTCCCGCCGCCCGTCCTCGTGCTCTTACTCGCTTCGATCTTGGCTGTTGTTGGGCATCCGCCCTCGATCTCGCCGTGCCTTCTCGCACAACACCCGCCAATGCCATGCCTGCTGTCGCATCGCCTGACTCTCCGCTTCTCCCGGGCCAGCGCTCGCCGCTCCTCGCCCCACTGGATCTGTCGTCGCTTCGACAAGACGTTCAAGCCGCCAAGGGCTCCTACCGGACCGCCAAGCGCAACCTCTGCCGGGCCACTCTCGCCAACTCTCCGGAACGACACTCGCCGCTCGACCTGTCGTCCACGTCCTCACGGATTGACCACAGCGTCAGCCGCAGTGTCGTACGGGAAATCGTTTAAGACACTGTCCGTCACCTGCAGACCAACCCGATGCCGCCTCCCTCCTGCACGTCATCAGTACGAAGGGCCCGCACTCAAGACTGGATCGCATCCACCTCTAGCCGTGAAGGGCACGAGCGTGCCGCTTCCCCTCCGCCAGCATCCAAGCGTAAGCCGGACGACACTCTGTCGCCGCGCCACCCGCTGTCGCCCGCCCCCACTGCCGAGAAACGCATCAGATTCCCGGACGACACTCCAGACGAAACCACCCTGTCGCTCGCAGCTCTTTTAAAGACTGTCGAGCAGACGGTCCCGGATTGTTTCCTGTTCAAGCCCTCGAAGGTACCGGACGCTCCCGTCATCAACCGTGGCCTAACGACAGGCCTTGGGTTCGCATCCAGGGACAAGGACACCAAGCCCCGCTGCCTCCTAGGTCAGTCGACGACACTCCTAACGTGTCTACTCCACAACGAAGGCTCCATTTTAGGCAAAGGCGAACCCCTCCTCCTCGACACGGAACCGCCGATGCCACGCCCCGGCCGTGAAAACGGCTTCTTCAGGCCCTTAGGAGACGGCGCCACAAACCCCCGCAACTTCGAAACCTACCCGGAATGCGAATTCATTTGCAGCGAAGTCAAGATGGATTTCGGCACCTCGATGACTATGCCCAAGACTATGAAAAGACCATTCCATCACTACCGGATAGACAACCACTCAATCAACCAGGACAACCCGGACATTCAGATCACGCTCAACGTGGATTTCCCCTTCGAATCCCTCCTCTGGTGGTCCGACGCCATAAACCTGTCGAAGTCCGTCCCTCTGCAAGAACCGCCACCCGACCACACGGATGCATCAAGCACTGGCTGGGGAGCACACCTAAACAACCAGGAAATCTCCGGCTTATGGCCTGCCACCCTCAAAGACCACATCAATGGACTGGAACTACGGGCAATCCTCCTGGCACTACAGCACTTCCTTCCACTCATCAAAGACAAGGTCATACAGATCCAGGCCGACAACACAACAGCCCTGGCCTACATCAGGAAGGAAGGTGGAACGAAATCGAGATCTCTCCACAACCTAATGACGGAAATGTTCAACCTGTGCATCCCAAACAACATCACCCTTCTGCCGCTCCACATACCAGGCAATAGGAATGTGATTGCAGACTCTCTGTCCCGCCAGAAACCACCAGCAGGGGAATGGTCTCTCAAGAAATCCATCTGCGAATCTCTCTTCACCATCTGGGACAGACCAATGTTGGACCTGTTCGCCACGAGGCACAATGCCAGACTTCCCCACTACGTCAGCCCGATCCCGGACGACTCAGCAGTGGCAGTGGACGCCCTCACATTCCCATGGCACAACCTGTTCGCCTACCTATTTCCACCTTTCAAACTCCTTCCACAAGTACTTCGGAAAGCAGAAGAAAGCCAGAGTCTTTTCATCCTAATAGCCCCTCTCTGGCCATCAGCAGCTTGGTTCCCGCTCCTCCTAAACCTAGTAGTCGACACTCCGAGAAGTCTTCCTCTTCTACCAGATCGTCTGTCACAACAGAAAGGAACAAAACTGCACCCGAACCTTCCACTCCTAAACTTACACGGGTGGCTACTATCATCAAACTCCTCAAAAAGGCTGGCATTCATCAAGAGGAGGCTGAACGCATCGCATCAAAAGCAACCAGGGAATTAACAAACCGCATGTACGACAGCCACTGGACCAAATGGATTCGTTGGTGTATCGCAAAACGCACAAATCCACTCAACCCCTCTCTTCCCGAGCTCCTAAGCTTCTTCGGCGACCTATTCAAAATCGACAAACACAAAGGCTCCACCATCCTCGTCTATCGGTCAGCATTAAACTCCGTCTTCAAAGCCGCTGGTCGCACCGCCCTACTTGAAGACTATCAAATTTCTGCTTTGCTACGCTCATACGAAAACGACCGACCCACTACAAGACGCTCTGTCACTGACTGGGACCTTTCCATTGTATTAAAATCACTAATGGAGAACCCCTATGAACCCATGCAAGATAGTTCACTCCACCTCATGACCCGCAAGACTGTCTTCCTCGTAACACTTGCAGCAAGTCTAAGATGCTCCGAGATCGAAGCCCTTTCAGCAGACCCGGCATACTGCATCTTCGGCCCAAACTTCTCATCAGTCACACTCTTCCCAAGAGCATCCTTCAGAGCAAAAACTCAAAACCATCTGAACCTTCAAAACCCATAACATTCCCTGCCCTCTCAAGCCTCACCGGAAATAAACCCGAACGCCTCCTCCGCCCGGTCAGAGCTCTCCGCTTCTACCTTGCCCGCACTCAACACGAAGACATACGGAGAGGCAGGAACCAACTCTTCCTTCCAGTAGACCTCCAAACTGGCGAAACAACTACTGCCACGGTGTCACGCTGGATCAGGAAAACAATAAGCAGCTTACGACAAACCCGAACTGAGTAAGAGCACGAGGATAGCGGCGCACGAAGTAAGAGCCGTCTCCACATCCTGGGCCCACCACAATGCCACACCGATCGAAGAGATCCTAGCAGCAGCATCATGGCGCCACCAATCCACCTTCACGTCCCACTATCTAAGGGATATGACGAAAGACGAATCCGGACTACACCGACTGGGACCGATCGTCGCAGCCAGAACGATAGTCAAGCCCCCTTAAGCACTCAGAACGAAGCAGAAGCAAGATCCATGTGGGAAGCAAGATCCATCCACCTAGAAGCAAGACCCTCAAACAATGGCCCTTTTCAGGGCCACCAATTCTCACGAAAGAGACCAAATTCCTGCTAGCCAATTGTTCTGAATAAAGTGTGAATTTTTCTCTTGCAGATAAAGAATTCATGGGGGAAAGCCTGCTTGCATCCCGGGGCACTCGTACAGACGGTGCCCGCCACCAAATTTGACGAGGTCAACTGGTAATGCTAAAATTACCAGGTTAAGATGTTTTGGCAATAAAGAAAGAACATTTTGCCGGCCCCCAGCCTGGCCGGCTAAAAATGGTTTCTTTTTGCCTAAAACATACTTAACCTTAACTCCCGCCCTGCCTCCCCTCTCGAGTCACCGTCTGACACATTGAGAGTAAAATGAATGCCGATAGCGGACGAGCTGTCGCTTTTATAAGGGAGGAGCGCGCCACGCATGTGCGTTGGGACATGCAAGCAGGCGTCTACAAACCTGAAAAAACCTCCAGGGGAACATCACATTCGAGGAATGTAATGCTAAAATTACCAGGTTAAGTATGTTTTAGGCAAAAAGAAACCATTTTTAGCCGGCCAGGCTGGGGTCCGGCAAAATGTTCTTTTTGCAAAAAATCCAAATAATCGTTTTTTTTTTATTTAAATCAATGATTTTTTTGATTTAATCAATGTTTTTCCAAAACTTGAGTAAACATTATTTAAAAGTTGTAGGACACTGCGTACACAAATATAACTTGAAAATTATTTTAGTAGTACATTGTAGTACGCTACAATTGAATATTCAAAAAGCTTTAACCGTAATTATAGCAACTTAGTAAGCTGTTGTTTCATACTCAAGATAGATTCAACAGTAATTACAAGAACTTAGTAGTACTCTAGTCGGCTATTGTATCGTACTCAAAGTAGCTGCTACAATAAGTAACTAGCCTAAATGACGACTTAATAGGCTATAGTTTCATGCTCAGCACAGCTTCAATTATGGGAACTTGGATGGCTTTTCTACTCAAAATATATTCAATTTTTCACGAATAATTGGGTCTTGCCATTTGCTAGCCTAATTGCTATTAGTCAAAGACCCTTTTTCCTAGTTTCCTGTAACCTCTTTGATTCATAGATTTAAACAAAAACACGAAATTGGCAGCTTTGCTTAAGCCTAAACGATTTCGAAGTGTGCACTGCACTAGTCCAAACTATGAAAATACCCTTTCCACGTGTGCAGTGGAGGCAGTTACAGCGTGTAACTGATCTGCTACATTGATCACCTCCTGTCCACTTTGTGCTACTTGAAGTCCACCATTCGAGTGGCTAGACCGAAATGACAACGGTTTGGATGAACATGTAATTATTGAATGGTTTGGCTTTATATTTAATGAGCACTGCAGGCATCCCAGCAGTCCTATCCTATATTTCCTATATTTTTGTGCTTGGTCCTATAAAGTCCTATATTTTGATATATTGTCCTATGTTTCCTATATTTTGACGAATTAGGCCACGATTTATTGCTTGCTGCTGTAAAATAGACGTAAATACCATAGAGTTCTTTCTTAAAATTCTTCCAAACAAAGGAGCTATTGATTCATATACTCCAAGAAGAGTATTACTCTACCACAAAAACAATTGTTAGGAAGATTGTCAAGAGTGATGTTCTGAAAGACTGCAAAACCGGTGCCCACCTTAAAAAAGCTGAATCTAGAAGACAGAAATATCTGGAGATAGGAGACAATGTCGTTCCGTGCTTAAAAAATTGGCTCAAAAAAAATTGAAGCTGTTTGTGTTGGGTATTGGTAAATTGTACAAGATTGTTACGAAATACATGCTGGAGAAGCTGCCACTAGACAACTGTGTTCTTAAAAGCTGCAAGGCTCTAAAGTCGGAAATGCACAGTAAAGCATGGACTTTTTTTGCTATTACGAATTTGGCTAAAGCCTTATCAGTTGATGTAGACGTTGGTGTACTTGAAGATGAGTGGTGAGCTTATCACACTGAAACTCTTACAGAGAACTGGTGGATCAAAGAATAACAAGAGGATTAACCACTATTGGCAATAATGTGTTCTGCGTGAAAACTATTAGTTGATAGCTGAAGTTCCCATCATTAACGGTAATTACTACGGTACATAGGTAGTAACTACTTTACTGCTCTCATACGGCAATACAGAGTTGAACGTGGTTTTACGGAAAGTGGCGGTGTTGTTACACGTGAGAGGGTGAATTTGTCAGAGGCCTCAATGAATGAAATTCTCACTTAAGGCTTGTGACAACAAACCTAACTTCAGGAGAGGGAAAAAAGCAGAACAGCTTAAAAATTGCAGAAAAGAAGATAAAGCTTGAGAAAATGAATAAATTGATGAAATCAAGGAAAACACTGAGAAGGAAGGACATTATTCAAAGAAAGAGGCACAATATGTATTTGCAAATGAATTACAACTTGTAATTTTCTAAATTAGGAAAAGAAAATATTCTCTGTATTCCTATATATTGGGAAGAAAAGTCCTGTATTTTCACGTAAAAGTCTTATATTTTCATGTAAAAAATCCTATATTTCCTATATTTATTGAGGGAGAAATGGCTGGGATGTATGGCACTGGAACTATATTTGGATAATTTTCATAGCCCGATTAATCGATCCCAGAGTCGTACCCCTCTTCCGTAAGTCTTTACCCATAACAGATGGAGTCATAACTTTAACCAAATAGTGAGCTAGTGTTAGAGCTTGCTGGAAACTTTTTTGCTTATTTATCTTATTTTGCATATTTCTTGTGGTTTTGCATTAATTTCATATTTAATTTTAAAATGATTTAAATCAATGATTTTTATTGATGATTTAATCAATGATTTAATCATTGATTAAATCATTTTGATTAAATCATTGCCAACCCTGAGGCCTACTGTGATGTGAAGAGGAGGGCGATTTGAATTTTGGAAGTTCGTTGGGTTTGGAAGGATTGTGAGTATGGGTGCCGGTAGCTTAAGTGCCTGACGAAGACAACCAGTAAAGGTTGTCGAAAATTTGCAAGTTTCGAGGGGAAAACCTTTGAAGATCTTTGACTTTTGGTTTTGCGTGATCGAAATGTGAGTACAAGTCACTTATCGATGTCTACTTGTTAAAATGAATTAAAGGGACATAAATGCCTGTTGGCTTTCCTGCGTGACTCAGTTTTGCAACATTAGTTCAAACGTATGTAAATGTTGCCAATACATTCATTTTCTTGCTTTTTCTTGCGTGCGACATTAATTCGAATGTGTGTAAATGTTGTTGAGACGCTATTCTAGATCAACGGGTCGCACAATATAAGGGAAGGATTTATGTCCTTTTAATTGCCACATTATATATATATATATCTCGCCCTCTTTCGAGTGGCGAGTGTTAATCTCCAGGTGTAGGGCAAGGCCATGTGTTAGCGATTGTGTCGGCTGCAGAAAAATAACGCTGATGGGTTGCGTTTCGTGAGTGCAGTCGTTTTGAGTACAGTAGCCCAGCGGGTCCCAACCTTTTCTGCAGTGTTCCTCCTCATTGGGACTAGCACGCAATGGCGCCCCACAATCCCCACCCCAATTGGTACGGAGTCGAATTGGGAAGAGTCGTGCCTCCCCGGGAATCTTCGGTATGGACGTTGAGGATCCTACGGGAGGGGGGGGGGGAGTAAGAACCCTTGTAAAGGAGGGGGCAGGGGGTAGTCCCGTAAGTTTCGACGACATGGTTCAGCTACCGTATTTTTAAGAAATACGCTTGAATTTAAAACATTTTCCTGCAACTTAGGTATGCAATTTTCATAAGAATCCCTTTCAAATTTTTCATAAATATTTTTTTTGGGTTTTAACAAAGGCCTCATGCAGCTACCTTATATTTAAGAGATAGGCATGAATTTGAAACGTTTCCCTGCAACTTTATTTTAAGTTCTTCTGAGGGGGCCATCCCGTTGATCCCAGTGTTCCCGAGCGGCCCAATGCGACATTGCATTGCTGTGTAATTTTTTTTAAACAAAATTAATGGTTCTGGTAAGTCTGGAAAATCTTTTAAATAATGTAATTAAGAAAAATGGTTGATAGCAGCTATAGGTCTGTCATTGACGAGTACTTTGCGATGTATCGTTAAAAAAAAGTTCACCACTGATCTGACAGCGTCTTGCGCCTCCCCTGCAGATGCTTCACGCTCCTGTAGGGAGGCGCACCTTCCAGGTTGTGAAACGTGGCAGTAGGCTAACAAATTATTATTTTTTCTTACAGCTGCTATTGGCCTGGCAAATCAGTTGATTTTGGAGTTTCAGCTACCTATACCAAGAATACAACACATGAGTGAAATAGGTTCTACAGTGTTTGTATGCCTGTTCCAAGCATTGTGCGGCTATATCCCAAATGGTAGGCTACATAAAAGAGTTGCATAGGCCTAGTTTAATTTTCCCTGGAGTGTCTTGTAATATTGGCAAACTTGCCCAATGCCCACATAATAATGTGTTCATAACAAAATTATGTTTATTTCCTCGTCTAGGAATCGTACAATATCCCCAAACATGCGAAGATGAAGTTAGGAATGTTGAAGTTATAATTGAAACTCTTTCTCTGACCTTTCTACATTTGCCGCTCACTCATATTAAAGGAAGAAACGTCATAGAAATGGATGTCGTGTCAGTTTATAACTTGCTAGAAATTTTTCAAGCCTATGCCAAGCATGCATCTATGCCTCAGCAAACTGAATCATCAAGTAAGACATGTTGAATTGTTAATTGTAGAAATGCTAATCGTTAAGTAAGGCATGTCCATCCCAGGTTCGTACAGATCTTTGAAAATCAGAAAAAGTCCTAGAAAAAACAATTCTAGGTCTGGAAAAGTACTGGATATTTTTTTTTACATTTTCTTTCAAAAACTCACTGAAATGAGACATAAATTAATAAAAAAAGGCTATTGCTTTCAGGCAGATTTGATTGTGACGATATAATTCCACAACAGCACACCTCCCCCCCCCCCCCCCCAAAAAAAAAAAAAGATATTGCAGTGCTTGGTTTTGTTTTTCTCCTTTGATAGTAGTAGTGCTATTTCGTCTTTTTAGTAGCGTACGGACCAGCAAATTTTCGAGCCTTTTAGATTTATCATGACTGCAAAAAAGTCCTTGAATTTTGATCACAGTTCTTGTAAAAATTCTGGAGAATTTCTGGATTTCACTGGTAGGAATGTAAGGTGTCTGGACCTCTGATCGTGTATGCAAAATCTGCCATATCCTGGTATCTAGGATACCCGACAAAATAACTATCATCAGACAAAATCCGACAAATCACGTAATTTGTTGTACACTTTCATCTAAAAGCACACTTTTCATCAGACAATTTTACATTCCGGATAACAGATACATTGGTACATTTTACATGTTTGCCTCTGATTATAAAGTTGAATGTACAGTACTGTAAGTCACCTGAGCAGTCGTTTGTGGATTGCTTGAACGTATGCACTAAGTATTGTCCCACCTGTGCTGGATTTTCCATTTTGGTGGAAAACGGAAGTGTGGGAATGCTGTGCAGAGGCAACGCATTGTAACGGCGGGTGCTACGACGGGGTAGGTGCTTGTAGCATCGCCGGTCGCCTGGTGTAACTGGATCTTTCTTACTATTACTCTGGTCTGACTTGTGATACTTTTTAGTTAAAACAGCACAACTGCTACAGTCCCGGTGTAGAGAATGGAGCTACGAATGTCCTAATAATGTAGGCTAACTAGTAATAATAAGCGGTAATGCTGCCACCAAAGTTATATTCGACGAGAATTATCGTAAACACTAACTGCTAGCAAACAACGAACGAATAAACCGTTGGACGTTTAAAACTCCTGGTTTTTTATTTTAGTCAAACATGTTAAAACATTATAATATTTGCACTTTACATTTACATTTGGTAAATCTTCACCTGGTTTAGGTTATAAATGACACGGGGGGGAATTTACATTAAATTCGACACTAGAACTTGGATTAGTTCAAATAAAAACAATTTCAAATAGAAACAGTGAGTTTTGTTATGCACAAGGGGATTTCGCAAAAGAGCCCTCTAAATTACAGACAGCCTCGGCTGATTAATAATAGTACACCTGTTTTACAGTTACTTTTCTACGTGTACTAGCAAAGCATTAAACCTCCCAGAGTTGCTGTTGATAAGTCAACTCCTTAAATTATAGAAGCCGCAGCTACATATAAAGTCAATCCGAGGGTTTAATCGATGGAACCTCCCACGAAAATCAAACTGTCCTTTGTTTACAATAAACTGCGTTTAAAAAAACACGAAAAAAATATAAAGCTGGTTTTTAGTAAGGGACCGTGAACCCTTAAATTACGGCCGCCAACGTCCGAAATGCCGTTTGGCTTGACACACCATAAAATTAACTACAAAGCTACGAGGTTAAGTTTAAAATTAAACTATAAATTTTGACGTAAAGTTCAAAAAATAAACTTTTAAAGTTAAATTTAGTTGAAATACGAACCACTACCTTTGCCCGGCATGGCAACAATCGGACCGCGGCATCTCCACTCCCGACCGGCGTAGCGACCTCTAGCTTTGAGTATCCTGAGCTGTGCTAACGAGTGAGTCTGGGGCTGGGGTTATATACTCATTACTGGAAGTTGGCGCGGACGCCGAGGATAGCTGCGGAGGGGGCGAGCGGGGAAGAGGAGGCGGACATCTTGGAGGAGGAGAGACTGACCTAGATCGGCCGAGCTGTCACTACCGGAAGTCGGAATGGCAGCGCGGACGGCTAGGGTAGCTGAGCGCTCTGGTTGGATGTGAAATTGAAGGCAATGTTTTGGTTGGACGGGAATTGCGGAGGCTGAATTGACAAAGAGAATTGCCGACTTGGCAACGTTAGAGGCCTGGTTTTGAATGTGCAAGTGAGTTTTCAACTCATAACAACGCGATTTTTAGGCCTATTAAATAAACTACGATGTTATGCATCGCAACTATTAAAGGAGGGGGGGGGGGGAACGAAGTGTAATGCACAGAATAATTATTTGACTTTGAGAATGAAACTGCTATTTATAATGCAAGTTTTTAACGAAGGAAAGCTAGTTTGTTTTCGTTTTTAGAGGTTTGCTACGGTCGGAGTTTGGATGGAGATGCTATAAAAAATAGACATGAAATATATACACTGGGTCCGTAAAAATATACAAACATAAACATTGGAGCTCCGGTAGGGTTCATGGTAAGAAGTTAAGTTTACCAAAATGCATTAAGTGCACAAATCAAAAGATTAAATGTTCCAGCTAGTTTTTAAAGGGCTATATTGCAGTTTAGGTTAGTTTTAAACTGGTTTGAACATCGGACATTTTTCATAAATAATCAAAGTCGTCACCTGTTACAAATAAAAAATATCGTGTGTTTTCAACATCTACAACATAACTAAGCTGAAAAAGTGTTTTGGCTTTATGCCTAAAGGAATAATGTACAATATTTACATATTTAAAGTGAAATCGCCATATAGACGATTGTTTTTCTGGTGTGGAAGAATACTGCCCTCAGGTTTTTTCTTCGGTGGTGTTGAGGTGTCCTCACCACGAGCGTCTGATACGAGACCGCGTTTACACGCCCCCACGCGGAGGACTCTATTTGGGGTTTCTGTCGAACTCCAAATAAGTGCTACAACAGAAAAGGTCAGTGCACACAAGACATGGCAAAGAACATGCCAAAGAACAAGACTGCCAAGCCATGTAAATAAATTGCATAAATTAATGCACCAAGGAATACACCTTCTGAGGAATACACCTCCCGTGAAATACATCACCACAAGTTATAAAATACACTGTTTACAAAAAATAAAAATTGCCATTTTATATTTTTGGGGGACTGACGTTTTTGTGGCTCAAGAAATTTTTGTAAATAAAAATTACAAGTTTAAAGGGACACTAGTTGCAAAAATTAACTTGGTGCTGTTCGCGCTGCTTGTTGCAGGAAAGTCGTACAGGCCACAAAGAAAATTGGAGCAAACGAAAGTTTATATAAATGAAAACACTATTTTCGGAGTATATAAAGTTACTAGCTGAAGCCTGTGCTTTGCACGGGTGGTGTTGGATTCACGGTTTGTAACACTGTGTAGATACGGTAGCTCACGTGTATATCCATGTTCGATCAAATCAATTTTTATAAAATTTTAGCGGACACTATATAATAAACGCTCAGCCATCATGTGTCTCAAATCTTCCACCAATCCCGAAAGGAAATGATCCCCCCCCACTCCCTAATGATCACTTCTATTATGTTTAAGCTGGTGGAAGTAAATGAGGCGCAATGCAGTCCCGAAGCTGCCCTTTCGAGAAGTTTGCTGTCCTGAGAACTTCCCCCAACGCTTGGTTTTCTGACAATTGGTTTCTAACAATTTGTGATAGATTTTCCTGAATTTTCGGCCCACTTTATTCCTGAATTTCGATCTGAAAAAAAAGTTGTACTTGGTCAGCATAAAAAATTCAAAATCCAATTCGGAGCCCCAAAATATTATGCTTTTGAAATTGTCAACTCTTGTTTTACGATGAGCATCATGACTACACCAAAGGAAAGTTCAGTTTTTCAGTGTTTTTGAAAATAGGACTCTGAGTCCTGGGATGGGATTTTGAATTTTTTTTTAAATAACTAAGAATATGTGTATAACTCCGTATAATCGTGTACTGTAATTGTAAATTTTCTATTGACCATAATTCATTTTCGTTTTGTAATTTTACACATTTTATTTATTATGCTATACTTATAAGCCTATTTATATTTTTAAGCATTCACTTTTTTCATTCAAATGTATTTATAACGTATTCGATATATAATGACTTTGAATTATAAGTCCTGGTGCTCGCATAGATCGTTCCACATGGACATTGTAGCTTACACTTGTCCACGTAATAATGAACATTAATTATTAATATTATCATTATCGTTTACTAAAAGAAGCAAGTAAGTTAGCATATTATGCGAACTCGTTACCCCCCCCCCCCCTTATTAATTTCAAGACATATACGACATATTGGTTTGTTTTGTTTCAACTTACTTCAGAAACAGAATTCAAAATATCCTATCATTTTTTTAATCTTGATTTAATTATTTTTTTTTATTTCAACTTTTATGTTCTATATTTGTTTTGTCGTCGTTTTTCTGTTTATACATGTTCTAGGAGTCACATAAATTTTTGCTGGCCGGAACAATGCATTTATTCTGTATTTTTTGGACAAAACCCGTAGGATCGGCAGCAATCCATAACTCAAAACAATGCTATCGCAGCAAATACGACTGCCGCTTGTGATTGGGAGCGCCATCTGAAAACTGTTTTGAGCGTAAATGATTTTTTTCACACGCTTAGAATGGAAGATTGACAACCTTTACACAAAGGAAGTTGATCGAAAAACCATGCCGGACCCAAGATTAACTAATCTTGCCGGAACTGACCGTGATCCCTTGACTGTTTACTGCTGTTACAGTGTTAACCTAATGCGTAAATTCAACCAACACAACAACCGCATGAGCCTGAACGAATTTTTAACGTATTGATATTAACTACTTTCACGGTAACGTGCAGAGTGTATGAGTTTGGTTGAGTGTGATTTATTGTGTTCGATGTCGTCAATAGATGGCGCGATCTGTCTATGGTCATGAGAGCCTTGCCGGAACTGATTGTTAACTGTTAATTAATACCTAAATTCAGCCAACACAACAACCGTATGAGCCTAAACGAATTTTTAACGTATTAACTACCTTCACGGTAACGTGATTATTTTTATTACTGGTTTCTGGGCTGTGTGAGTGAACCGGAAGACGGACCGGAAGTTGCACCGATTGTACGGAAGTTGGTGTCACGTACCTAACTGATTTATCGATCTTGCGTATACTTAACTGCTGTTAAAGTGTTAACTGAATACCTTAATTCAACCAATATACCAACCTTTAACGTAGCATCTACTTTCACGGTCTGACTATTTTTATTACTGCTTTTCTGGAATTTCTGTCAGTGGACCGGAAGTTGTACCGGAAGCCGATTTAGCGATCTTATATTCTCATTACCGGAAGTTGGCGCGGACGCCGAGGATAGCTGCGGAGGGGGCGAGCGGGGAAGAGGAGGCGGACATCTTGGAGGAGGAGAGACTGACCTAGATCGGCCGAGCTGTCACTACCGGAATTCGGAATGGCAGCGCGGACGGCTAGGGTAGCTGAGCGCTCTGGTTGGATGTGAAATTGAAGGCAATGTTTTGGTTGGACGGGAATTGCAGAGGCTGAATTGACAAAGAGAATTGCCGACTTGGAAACGTTAGAGGCCTGGTTTTGAATGTGCAAGTGAGTTTTCAACTCATAACAACGTGATTTTTAGGCCTATTAAATAAACTACGATGTTATGCATCGCAACTATTGAAGGAGGGGGGGGGGAACGAAGTGTAATGCACAGAATAATTATTTGACTTTGGGAATGAAACTGCTATTTATAATGCAAGTTTTTAACGAAGGAAAGCTAGTTTGTTTTCGTTTTTAGAGGTTTGCTACGGTCGGAGTTTGGATGGAGATGCTATAAAAAATACACATAAAAAATATACACTGGGTCCGTAAAAATATACAAACATAAACATTGGAGCTCCGGTAGGGTTCATGGCAAGAAGTTAAGTTTACCAAAATGCGTTAAGTGCACAAATCAAAAGATTAAATGTTCCAGCTAGTTTTTAAAGGGCTATATCGCAGTTTAGGTTAGTTTTAAACTGGTTTGAACATCGGACATTTTTCATAAATAATCAAAGTCATCACCTGTTACAAATAAAAAATATCGTGTGTTTTCAACATCTACAACATAACTAAGCTGAAAAAGTGTTTTGGCTTTATGCCTAAAGGAATAATGTACAATATTTACATTTTTAAAGTGAAATCGCCATATAGACGATTGTTCTTCTGGCGTGGAAGAATACTGCCCTCAGGTTTTTTCTTCGGTGGTCTTGAGGTGTCCTCACCACGAGCGTCTGATACGAGACCGCGTTTACAGCATCCTCCAGAACCCTTTGCTTGGAGCAGCCACTCAAGGTTTTCTCTAACAGTCATCGAGTCAGGAAAAAGTACAAAAATGTCAGGAATTTTCATCGTGGTTTTTTAGTACACACACCCTGGATTAGTTTCTAGCCAATAATATTTAATCCACTCAAAACCAAAACTGGTAGAAAAACCCGCCAAGTTTCCAAAGACGGTCGGCCTTTGAAGGTAGTGATATCATTCAACCAGGGAAAGGCCACCAAGGTCAATCCTATTAGCCAAGTGAATCGCACTGACTAATAGTTCGAAAGTTAAAGGAAAACTTGAAGATTGCTACTTGAACTCGCTGTAGCAATCTTCAAGTTTTCAAGTTTACGTCCAAAGTATTATTGGATGCGATTAACTTGGCTAATAAGGTTGACCTTGGCGGCCTTTCCCTGGTTGAATGATATCACTACCTTCAAAGGCTGACCGTTTTTGGAAACTTGGCGGGTTTTTCTACCAGTTTTGGTTTTGGGTAGATAGCACAACTTTCGTAGGATGTGAACGTACATAAGGTTACACCATCTGTTTAAGATGCTTCAATCCCATTTTTGCACACACTGGCTAACAATCGCTGATTTCGTTCGCTTCGCTCACTCAATTAGCGCATCCCCTTCAGTTGTTTTGTTTATCCCTACACCTTCCCCTTTAATTTTTCAAGATTTCGTTCACATTTAGTCATGCAGAAACCCCCGAAGGTCGCTGTCACTAAAACAGCAGAACGCCAAGCATTTTATTTTGGGGTTATTAACAAAAACCCCATTAGCTCGTGTATGCTCATATTGTTGTGTAACCATCATCTAACGTGCATCCCTTTATTCTTATGCAATCCACGGCAATGTTAATGTTTCTTTATTTTGTCCTTCGTTGCAGTTCAGTTTTAGTTCATCCAGGCTTTTACAATAAATCTAAGGACCAGTCTTGAGTGTTCAAGCCATTGTTGCTTAAAATCTTTGGTTGCAACTTGGAAAAGAAAAAAATTTTAATTCGCCAGTGGCGAATTTCAAAACCCTCTCACGCATTTGTCCTGACCCATACAACCCCCAAACCAACAAAAGGACCATTCTCTGATTACCATGCATCCGTGTACAAAAGTTCAGGTACGTAGTAGGCCTTCTCAATTTTGCACTAGCCATGAGCAAAAAGTCTATGGGATTTAACATGGGGAAAATCTTATTAGCTAGCCAGGTAGACAATAACAGTAACATAAAAACAACGTTATTGACGCATCTTTTTCTCTATGATTGGTGGACACTCATCCTTTAAATTTTAGTTTCTTTGTTGCCAAAACATCTTAACCTGATAATTTAGCATTACATTCCTCGAATGTGATGTGCCCCTGGAGGTTTCTTCCGGTGCGCAGCCGCCTGGTTGCATGTCCCTACTGCGCATGTGCGTGGCAGTACTCCCTTATAAAATCGACAGCGCGCACGCTATCGTCATTCATTTTCCTCCAGAGGTGTCTCCACGCCACCTTGCGCCGCAGTTCCCCTGTCTTTCGCACGGAAATTTGGATTCTACGCGATGATGGCCGCCGCATCCAAAGCTCCCGCTTCGCTCGCCGCTCCCTCTCATGCTCTCTTTTGTCCGCAAGCAACCGCTTTCACCCTCGGCAATCGCGGGATCTCCGCCCTCGACCTCGACGCCGTTGGCCCGATCCCTGCTGTCTCCTTCACTGAAGCGCCACCTGCAAGCGTCAATGTCTTCTCGGACTCTCCCTTGCAACCCGGCCAGCGCACCCCACCGGCCGAACCAATGGACCTATCGGCTCTGCAAGAGGATTTTCACCAGGCGAAAGTCGTCTACCGTGAAGCCAAGAAATCCCTCCAGCGGGCTGCAGCAGCTTCCCGCTCGCCAGCCCGCAACTCTCCTTTGGATTTATCATCCAACTCCTCCCGGATAGGTCGAAGCGTTTCCCGCAGCGAAGTCCGGCACATCGTCCAGTAAACGGCCCGTGTGATGCAAGACAATCCCATGCCGCCTCCCTCCTGCACGTCTTACGCCCGACACGCCCGCACGCAAGCCTGGATTACTTCTGCCTCCAGCCGAGACTCGGGCAAACGGGGCTCCACGCCACCCACTGGCACCCAGAAGAGACGCAAGTCATCTTCTCCCTCTCGTCCCCACGGCCACTACCGAAGTCCCGCCTCCTGCCATCCCGCTCTCGTCCGGCAAGAGGATCCCCTTCCCGGCTGATGCCGCCGACGACCAGACTTTCCCTTTGGCTTCGCTTCTAAAGACGGTCGAAGAAACCATTCCCGACTGCTTTCTCTTCAAGCCCTCGCAGTCGGCTGACGCTCCCCTGATCAACCGTGGGCTGAAAACTGGCTTCGGCTTTGCCCTCAGAGACAAAGACACCAAACCCCGCAACCTTCTTGGACAATCCACCACGCTGCTAACCTACCTCCTCCGGAATGAAGGCTCCTACTCGGCAAGGGCGACCCTCTCGTCCTCGACAAGGAACCACCACCACCTCGACCAGGCCGTGAAAGCAGCTTCTTTCGCCCGTTGGGCGACGGCGCTACGAACCCGAACAACTTCGCAACCTACCCGGAATGTGAATTCTTAGGCAGCGAAATGAAGATGGACTTCGGCACTGCTCTTTCAATTCCTAAGAAAGCTGACATCCCAACTTCCGTCCTTTACGAGAATGACGAATGCTTTCGGCTAAGCCTCCGTGCCGCCTCTCAAGCCGACGTGCTCAACACTGCGGTAAACGCCTTATGCGAGAAATTATCCTCGGACGCAAGCCCCGAAGAAATACGCAATCTTTCGTCCCTAATTATGCAGCTCTTTCAGAAGGCAAGCTTCGCCACGTATCATTCCATCAACTGGGCTACGAGAGCCCTTTTCAACAACACATTGCTTCTCTGGGACATTGCTCTTTCGTCCGCAAACAACTTGAACGTCTCCACGATGCACCGGCTCCGCAACCAACCCATCCACGAGTCGGACACGCTCGTCCGGGGCTCATCCCAACTCTGGCTCCTCACCTCGACATCGCTAGGAAGCCTAAACCACATAAACAAATCTCTCCTACCACTCGTCCGGCTCTGCAGAATAAACAGCCCAACCCTCGTCCTGCCTCGGACAATTGGAACAGGACGTCGGCTCCCTCACAGTCTCCTCGTCCCAACGACTTTCGTCCGAGAAATCCACAGCCTCGCTTTCGTTCCGGCCAACGCAACCAGAAGCGAGCCGTCACTCCAGACCGACGTAGTCGCCACTCGTCACCAGGGGGCAGAAGCAACTTTCGTAAGAACCAACAATGACGCCTCTCACTCATCCTGTCTTCCAGTCGGTGCAAGATTACGACTTTTCCTTCCGGTCTGGCTACAATTGACAAGGAACCCGGAAGTCCTTTTCATCATCAAACACGGCTTTCGTCCGAATTTCTGTCAAAACCACCGCTCCTCCCAACACCGCCATGGGAATTCTCCCCATCGTCAACACCACTACTTTCGTTCGAAGTCTCAGAACTCCTGCGGAAGGATGCGATAAGGGAACGACGCAAGCCAGGCCCGGGCTTCTACATCTCCATCTTCACCCGACCAAAGAAGTCTGGAGGCTCCCGTTTGATATTCAACATGAAACCTCTCAACAGATACATCCTAAACGACCATTTCAAAACGGAAACTCGAATCCATCCGTCTTTCGTTCAAACATAACGACTGGACAGTCTCGATCGACCTAGAAGATGCTTATCTCCATGTCCCACTCCATCTGGCTATCACGCACCTCTTTCGGCTCATCTACAACCAAAAGGTCTACGAATTCCGTTGTCTTCCCTTCGGCCTGAATGCAGCCCCCAGAATTTTCACATTGGTCCTCAAACCAATATTGGCTTACCTACACCAAAACGAAATTCAAGCCAACGGCTACCTGGACGACTGAGCCCTCAACAACCCGGACCCTTTCACACTAGAACAAAACAAAGACAAGACCATTTCCCTGTTAAACCGACTGGGCTTCGGAGTAAACTACTCAAAATCCCGCCTAATACCAGCACAAAATCTTCACCTTCCTGGGAGCCTCTTTCGACCTCCACACAGCAAGAATTGCCCCCTCCCCGGAGCGGATAGAAGATCTTCTTCTCCACACCCGTCTCTTTCGGTCGAAAACAAGCTTTTCTCCTCGGGAACTAAACTCCCTCATCGGTAAGATGGATGCAATGGCAAACCTCGTCCCCTACGGCCGATGGGTGGTAAGACCACTCCACCACCACCGCATCGACAACCGGGCAATCAATCAGGACCTCCCAGACAAGCAAATCCCCTTCAGTCCCGACTTTCCTCTGGACTCCCTCCTTTGGTGGTTAGATGTCACCAACCTGACGAAGACGCAACCTCTCCACGAACCACATGCCGAGATACTCATCTTCACGGACGCTTCGAGAACCGGCTGGGGTGCCCATCTTGGCACACAAGAAACCTCAGGCCTTTGGCCGTCAACCTGCACGGATCACATCAACTCCCTCGAGCTTCGAGCAATTTTACTCGCTCTACAACATTTCCTTCCCAAAATCAGGAACAAGACAATACAAGTCCAGTCCGACAACACGACTGCCCTAGCCTACATAAGGAAAGAAGGAGGAACGAAATCCAGATCTCTCCACCGCCTAGCATCAGAAAATTTCAACCTCTGCATACCGCACAACATCACACTCCTTCCTCTCCATATCCCAGGCAACAGGAATGTGATTGCAGACTCCCTGTCACGCCAGAGACCTCCGACGGGCGAATGGTGCCTCAAGAAATCCATCTGCGAATCTCTCTTCACCATCTGGGGCACTCCAATGATTGACCTGTTCGCCATGAGGCACAATGCCAGACTTCCCCTCTACATAAGCCCGATTCCGGACGAAACAGCAGTAGCGGTAGACGCCTTCCCTTGGCACAACCTGTTCGCCAACCTCTTCCCTCCCTTCAAGCTCCTCCCTCAAGTTCTTCTAAGAATCCAAGAAAGCCAGAGCTTGTTCCTGCTCATAGACCCCCTCTGGCCATCGGCAGCATGGTTCCCACTCCTTCTAGAACTTCTAGTCGACATTCCAAGAAGTCTACCTCCTCAACCAGATCTTCTGTCCCAACAGAAAGGAACAAGGCTACACCCGAACGTATCCAACCTCAACCTACACGGGTGGCTACTATCATCAAACTCCTCAAAAAGGCTGGAATTCATCAAGAAGAGGCCGAACGCATCGCCTCAAAGGCAACCAGAGATTCCACTAACCGGATGTATGACAGCCACTGGTCTAAATGGATTCGTTGGTGTATCACAAAACAAGCTAATCCTAGCAACCCACCTCTTCCCACATTTCTAAACTTTTTTAGAGATCTGTTCAACGTCGACAAACTCAAAGGCTCTACAATACTAGTATACCGCTCAGCTCTAAACACCGTCTGCAAGGCCGCCAACAACACCAACTTACTTGATAACTACCGAATCTCAGCCCTTTTACGCTCATACGAAAATGAAAGACCCACTACCAGAAGATCAATAACAGACTGGGGTCTTTCACTCGTCCTCCAGTCCCTAATGGGTGAACCATATGAGCCCTTACAGGACACCTCCCTTCATCTCATGACCCGTAAAACGGTCTTTCTCATCACTTTAGCTGCCAGCCTTTGTTGTTCAGAAATTCAAACCCTCTCAGCAGATCCTGCATACTGCATCTTTGGCCCCAACTTCTCCTCTGTCACGCTATACCCAAGATCAACATTCAGAGCCAAAACACAAAAACCTTCGGAACCACCGAAAAGCCCTTCTACTGACGCTTCTACCAAGCCCGGAAGACATCCGCCGAGGAAGAAACCAACTCTTTCTCCCAGTTGATCCCTAATCTGGCGAAACATCAGCAGCCATGGTATCAAAATGGATTAAGAAAACAATCGAAGCAGCTTACGAAAAAACTCCGAATGAGAGCATGAGAGTGACGGCGCACGAAGTAAGAGCTGTCTCCACATCATGGGCCCATCACAACGCCATTCCAATAGATGAAATCCTAGCAGCAGCGTCCTGGAGCCACGAAACAACCTTCTCCTCCCACTACCTGAGGGATATGTCAAGAGAAGAATCAGGACTACACCGTCTGGGACCGATCGTCGCAGCCAGAACTGTGGTCAACCCCCCATTAAGCACTCAGAACACAGAAGCAAGCCATCCATGAAGGAAGCAAGCCACCCAGATGGAAGCAAGCCATCCAGAAGGAAGCAAGATCCAAACTACGGTCCTTTTCAGGGCCACCTAATCCTACGAAAGATGTCCAAGTTCCTGTTATCACCTGTTCTGAATAAAGTGCAAAATGTTTTCTCTTCCAGATAAAAAATCTTTGGGGGAACGCCTGCTTGCCAAACTTGACGAGGTCAACTTGACCAAACTTGACGAGGTCAACTGATAATGCTAAATTATCAGGTTAAGATGTTTTGGCAACAAAGAAAGAACATTTTGCCGGCTTCTTTATGCCTAAAACATACTTAACCTACTCCCGCCTTGCCTCCCCTCTCGAGTCACCTGTGAGGGTCTAACAATTATGGCGCCTCTGTTACGTAATAATTACACCCAGTTGTGAGGGTGTAAAAACAAGGCATTCTATTTAAATAAAATTAAACCATTGAAAGGATGGCTTGTCGAGCGGAAGAATTAATCAAATATCGAACAGTGTACTATGGAGGACACACGAACCCACAAATTAGTAACATTTTACACATTTATTTAATAAAATTAAATAAAACAAAACAAAGGCAAATAACGATAATTTTACACCTTGGCCTCAGCCAACAAAACAAGACAACTTTCGCTTAACCTTCTGAGTTCAATACTCTTGAAGTCGCTCTTACTTGATGTTAATCGACTTCTGTCATTTTTATCGCAAATAAATAAAAAAAAAGGAATTTTAAACTTGAGTTAAAATTTGTTGGGTCACTTTGTTTCCACAATTCATTTTGCCAAAGCTAACAACAAAGGCAAATAATTCTTCCTTTAGTGTTCTCATACAACACCTTTTTCTTTCCCATACTCACATTCAGTCAATCTTTCGCCTTGAACCTGACCAAACGCTGGGAGAGCGGGCCGAGAGGAACCACAACTTTTTTTACCTGTTGTTACATCGATCGTCATAGCCTCAGAGAGCGAGTCTCGCTCGTCCTCTCGAACTCATTCCTGCCCAGACCTACGTCACTTCCGATTATCGCTTCGTTCATTTGTTTATTGTTTTATTTGTACCATTCCTGATGGATCCCCTCTCCGACACGCTCTCAGCCATTGGTCGGGACCTTACAACAAACAGTGCGACAACATAATTTTAAAAATTAAAACATTCATTAATAAAACTACTTGAAATATTAATAATATTTCTCTACTGCATTAATATATGTTATTCAGCCCTGAACAGGTCTCGCAATCCAGATTACGTTTTTCTTCATTCAGTTAAACATCGCTCAATATTGCTCTCTTCCATAGCCTCTGTATTTATTAAGCGCACACTTGCTCGCTCGTTGCGTTCTCTGGACTGCGTTACGCTGTTCGAAGGAGAATGAAAGTTGCAAAAAAAAATCGTAAACTGTAATATTTGCAACAACGAAAAAAGGATAATGCTTACATATCATAACCAATTATTGTTTCATAACGACGTTAAATGGCGGTCCTGACACACCGCCTGACATAGTGAGAGTAAAATGAATGCCGATAGCGTGCGCGCTGTCACTTTTATAAGGGAGTAGTGCCTCGCACATGCGCAGTAGGGACATGCAAGCAGGCGGCTGCGCACCGGAAGAAACCTCCAGGGGAACATCATATTCGAGGAATGCAATGCTAAATTATCAGGTTAAGTATGTTTTAGGCACAAAGAAACCATTTTTAGCCGACCTGGCTGGGTGCTGGCAAAATGTTCTTTTTCTTAATCTCTGACCCTTCCTCTTACATTTTCTAGAATTTGAAACATTTCTGTCGCATTGGGATTTATCCTCAACATGCCAAAATATGCTTTCACTTGCTTACAGTTAACAGACACATGTCTGCTAGTGAGCCGCCTTTTTATCATTAACAATCAAATTTTAACAATCGGGTGTCTACAATGGGATGATCTACTGTTACTTGGCGGCGACACACTAGCGTGTGTCTAGATTTTCCCCCGAGCTATATGTTGTGTTCGCTCACTGCGCCCGTGAGTTTCGGAAAAAAAAAGATGGCGGCCATTGCATCGCCTAGCGGCTCTCCTGATTCGAATTTTGATTTACATCGTGCGCTACTTTAGACTGGACTAAATTAGCCAACTATGGACATCTATGAGAGATATAAATGTTAAGAAGACCATGAGAACGGTTTTTTTTTTATATTGAAAACGGAGTGATAATTAGGTAAGTGAATCAAAATAGGCTGCAACCGATTGCAGGATGCGCCCCATAATAATGGCAACTGCCGACCAAGGAGCAAGGCCCGCTGAGATAGTAGCTGCGCTCCACTTCAGGCCCGTCAGCTTGCTTCTGTTTAGTGACAGACATGCCAGGAGTCGTCCAGTACCGTACGGCATGAGGAGTAGTATATGAACAAAATTTATGCTTTAAACTTTAAACACGTAAAGGTAACGATCAAATTGCGAGATCTGGTGCATATTGAGGGCTTTTCACGCATTCACTTAGTCCAGATACAAATTTCTTTGGGTTCTCAATTCGTACGGTACTGGACGACTCCTAGCGTGTCTGTCACTAAACAGAAGCAAGCTGACGGGCCTGGAGTGGAGCACAGCTGCTATCTCAGCTGGTCTTGTCAAGGAGACCCGGGCCGCCGCTGCCGACCATGGAGCCACGATCTGCTGCTGCTGACCAAGCAGCCCCAGCCTGCAGCAGCCACACTGTGTGTCACATCGCTTGATTGGCTGCCTTCCATTTCAGTCCATTACGCCGCCATTAATGCAAAATCAGGATTGGATGGAAAGTTTTAATATTTGAGGAATAATTGTTCTCCGTTAGATTTTTTTTCAACAATATGGATTTTGGATATTTACACGAATGGAGCTAGTTGGAAATGGACTATCTTACGCTTTGCAACGGTTTTGCTGAAGTGCTTCGTCACTCGACCACCGTATGCTTTAGTCAACGACTGGAATAACTGAAAATAAAATTCATTTTTTCCCAGCCCAAATGAAGGAGAAACAACTACCTCGTAGATGTTCATTAAGAATAGCTTGCTAAGTGGATGTAAACAATTACGGTTGTGTGATTACATGCTCGTTTCTACAAGAGAGGCCTAAATTGAATAGAAGGAAGCAGCCACTCCCGAGAGCGATTAATGCACTACTGATAGATGTTAAAATTTTATTTAATTAAAAAAAGTTTCTTACATTTTAGCTTCATTTTTGGTGGGAAGATGGTTGGATAGATCATTACGTTTATGCAAAAAAAGTACTCTTTCAGCATATAAAGTTGGTCAAAATTGGTATTCAAGCCAGTACTATGTTAGATTTTATTGATTTGTAATACATTTGCCATTCCTCCCCCCCCCCCAAAAAAAAAATGCCTTATAATTTTTGTGTGAATATTTGGGTTAAGGTTAAGGGTTAAGCTGTTTAAAAAAAATGAAGCCTCTACTACGTTTTTAAAAGGAGTTAGATGAATTTTAATGGAGACGTGCAATCATTTTTGGCGCGGCTAAAAAAATGATGGTTTTGGCTAGTGGGTCAGAAGGGTTAAATACGCATTTGATGTTCAGACCACATTCATCAGAAGCGCAAAAACGAATTATAGTTTGAATGTCACTTCAGTGTCAGTGCCATTCAAATCAGCCGCGTCGACTCGTGTACCACTTATCTGATGGTAGTTGGGTTGTTTTCCCCCACAGGCAGTTGAGGTCGGTGAATTCGGGTGCAACCTGTTGTCCTATTTTCCCATAGGCAGGGCTTGAAATGTTAGTAGTAGTCATGCGTTCAAGGCAGGCACGGAAGTGACGTCAAAGGGGGTTGACGTCATTACCCCCCTGACGTCACTTCCGGTCCGAGGCGGTCATGCTCATAGGGTGACTCCCCAAGATGGCCGAGCCCTAAAATTGCGTCTAGTAGTATCGTATGGTACAGGCACGGAAGTGATGTCACTACCGCCACTTATGACGTCACTTCCGGTCCAAGATGGCCGAGCCCTAAAATGGCGTCTAGTAGTATCTTGTGGAAATAAAGAGGACTCGGACCAATACTCATCAACACAAACCTCAGTTTTATTAACAAGATAAAGGTATGTACAACTGGATTTATTTACAGTATATACAAAAGGAAAAAAAAAATGGAACAATCATGTAATCGAACAGTGAAAATAAGGAAGAGTATGTACATTATCGTCTAATACAAAACGTTTTCCATCACAGTGAACAATTCGTGTCTAAAACTGCGAATAGTGACCTGGTTGTATGAGTGAGTCTTATGCTCATTTAAACAAGTAAGGTAGTCGTTATATGACACGACATTGTTTAATACATCCTTTTTTATCCCTTTACCAACCTTTTTAACACTTCCAGCACAATCGAAGTAGTACATTTTAGATCTTAAACCAATAAGTTCCTTTATAGGCTTGCCTGAAGTCTCATCTTTAAAGGTACCCAACACCTTTTTGTTATGCTCGCTATACAAAGGATGGTCTGTAGGATAATTACTAGTGTCAAACAGATGTAATGATGACTTCATGTCATCGTAAATATCGGGATTCCACCTCCATCATAAGTGAATCGGTATCTGTCATTAAGAGACTACACCTGTCGCTATACCTGTCTTTCATATAATCGTAAAAAAAAAAACATACATTACAAGCTTGGATTGTTCCAAGACACAACACCCGACAGATACAGGTCGATCTAGGGTAACTTTAAGTTTATGCATCTTGAAAAGAACTAGGTCTGGACTTAGCACATCAAAATAATCCAGGGAAGGTGAGTTCATTAATTTACAGGCCTTCGCCTCATTAACGGCCAATTTGATGTTTACCCGCTTGCGAACGTTCTCCATAGATTTCCCAAAGATCGAATTAACGGCCAGCTTGTGAAAGTTTCTATCAAACTCCGTCGTAGCATCCTTCCTTTTGTTTGTGTTAAAATCTACGAATGATTTCAGCCACGCCCGTTCCATAAACTTGATCCCCTTTGAGACCTTGGTCAAGACCATCCCATGCTTTAAATAGTACAATACGTTTTTATGATAACAGATGTAATCCTTACGTGGTCCCAAATGAGGTACTAGTTTACGACACGTAGTGACCGAAGGTGGAGCTAGCTTTGTTTTAAAAGGTGATAACATTTCCTGTGTTACATCGATGTTTTCGGCAGCTAAAGGGTAATCGGAATGTGAATTGTGTAATGTGTTTGGATAGCTCAGGTCCACCTGCAACAGGTAACCCGTAGTGCTGTCTTCGGGTATACTTGTTACATCGAAAGACTCAAGCTCTTCTTCCGTCAGCCACCTAAAACCTGAAAACGGTAAAGGCTTACTCAAGCAAAATCTATTCAGATTTGTCACATCTAAATAAATTATGTAAGTGATAGGTTTGGTGGGATCGTAGTCCTCCAAGAGTGGGTTGTTCGCTCTGGCGTACCTCTTAGGGATAATTAAAACGCCACCTCGTATTCCCTTAGTTAAAAAATTATACATATCGACGCTAGACAATAGCTCTAATTTTATGTTCGTCATGCGTAAGGCGGCGTCCCAACTGAGTCCAGGTAAAGTGTAAAAGTGACAGGGGTCTAACTTATAATCCTTCATGGAAATATTCCTAAAGTTCTCGAAGCAGTCAGCTAGTAATGCTACATCGGTTAAAACGTAAAGATCGTGATATGAACCTAGCGTGGTGCAACCTGTTGCTTCCCAAACTGTATGAGCGTACGAATATTCTTCATCCGTAATATGGGTATTTGTCAAACTAGAAAAGAAAGCATCTTTCGGTGGTAGCTGCGTTTCATCAAATTTTTCGAATCCTGTACAATATTCGTACATGTAGACGCCCTTATGTTTCAACAAGTGGTGGAAGTCGGGAAATATAGATTCTAAAAAGGGAAATGCGGGTATCGTGTCAGCCAAATTACCTAGTGATGACGGTAAAAACAAGAACAAATCCATAAATTTAAAGGCTCCTATTTTGAGGGCTGTGAAACGTTCGCTATTCTGAGGTATTACAGAAATATTTGCGTCACTGAAATATTTTAAACCCCTAACCAAGAAATGCTGATCATAGGTTTTCAAATTATGTATTACAATCGGAAACTCTTCTTTACGCTGATAATAGAGATTGCCTTTGCTGTGAGCAGCACCCCTGAAAACGCCTCTTAAATGACAATGATCACGCATTTTAGGGTCGAAGGGGTTGTTTACGAATGGTTTGTCACAGTTATAACAATGAGTTGCCTCATTAAAACATCTTAACTCTTCATCGGATAAAGACATTGGTACAGATCGAGATTTAATGTACTGAATGACCTCGTACACGTCTTCAATAGCCTTAAAAAAGGTTTCGACACGATCTTCACCTCTGTATACACGTTTCGATTGAATTTCTCCATTAGAACCAATAATGACGTAGGCAAACCCGCAAGGGACGTGCGCCTGCGTGTTAAGAGTGAAGGAGTGTGCGGGATCAGATTGACACGTGTCTACAGGAGGTAATATTGCCTCGAAATCAGCATACATGACGTAAGGATGACGTAATTGACGGTCGTACCTGGTAAATGACATTTCTGGTTTATCAGGCACGACAGTGTGTCGAGGTGCGTAAGACTTACAAATAGTAAGGTGTTCATTTAATCTATCAACACTATGAAACGACGAAATGCAGTACTGACATACATATCTACTACTGTCAGAGTGGGTCAAATGACTAAAGTTCTTCATATAGCAGTAGTGCTGCCCCCGAACCAGAAGCAGCTTCACCTCGGGACAATTCTCCCGTTTACTGATATGTATGGGGAAAATGTTCTTGTCTTCGTAGCCGTACAGGCAGATGGCAACGTTGTTTTTGGCTTCGAACCTAGGAATTTCAGGTACGGGTGTCGGGAAGCTAATTCCGGTTAAATCCAAGGGACTTTCGTACCTGGTATAATGTTCGACCCTAGAAGGATTACGCGGAGCCGGGTGAAGCCCTGCTATAATCGAATAAATGAAACATTTATTATCAAAACACTTCACGTTAACTAATGCCCTCTTATTTTTCAAGTAGTCATCTAATAATACGATGCCACACCCCCCTGCCTGTGGAGTGTACTTGCCCACGTGAATGTCGCATCGTATTATTTTAGACAACATCCTGCCCGACTCGTACCGATAAAAAATGTCCAGTTGGTGTATTATTCTAGAAATGGCTACATCGAGTTGACTGAATGTCCTCGGGCTTTAGAACAATCAATGCTACGCTACACATATAGACGGACATATTTATCACCTCCTTTTCGAGTCCTGGTTTCTCCAGTATTAAAGTCAAACTCAGTAGAAATTTAAACTGCATGAGACAACCCTGTAATATAGCGAACAATTGTTTTAGGTAGGAACGGAAGGATTGGAAATAAGAATCGACGTCGATGGATGTGGTGAGCTGATCGTAAACGTAACGTTGAAAGTAGTTCCTGAAGGCGGATGCTTGGACTTGTAAAGGACCTACAGATTCTTGCAAAACAGAAGAATGAATAATGGCATTGTGCAGCACTAAGTCGTCATCGGTGCTGAAGGTCAGTCGACAGGTAGAACAGGTGATGAGGTGTCGTTGTCTGTGCCTGCAAAGGGCAATTCCAGTAGTAAATGAATCGTCGCAGGTTTAGCAAACGAACGTCCTGGAGGTGTGCACCCTCGCACGATGGTTAGCCAGACCACGTGCTGTAGCGTACGTCTTTTCACACTCTTCACAGCGATGAGCCATTTTATTTAACCTACAATAAAGAAATGAATAAAAGGAACAGCTCCCGTGTTTATATAGCCTGCAAAACACATTACAACAAATAAACAAGAACCCTAGTGTTTGCGTACAGAAATGAAAAAAAAAAATCAACATGTTTACATTTTATAGCATGTTTTATTACCAACTCAGTTACAGTGTTTTTACAAAGTTGTATACAAACTGATCTGGAGTTTTAACGGCTTTAAGAGTTTTGACAATAGTATTAGACTCTACACCGTTACACCTCATCAATATGTAATAAATTCAGTAATGTCCGCAGACGCTGGTGTTGTATTCTTGAAACTGAGTTACATTACACCACCATTTAGTAGAACAATTTCTATTTAAATAATTAATGATAGAATATGATGAGGGTGGTAAGTCGTATGGGTCAAAATAATCACGAGGTCCTAAGGCGACCCAGTGGCTTCCGGGTCGGTCGCAAGTGTCCAGATTTACGACTGACCAGCCGAGTAAATTCGGTACGTGATTTGCTGGAAAGGTCCCGAGAAACGTAGCGCACCTAGGTCTCAAAATGACGTTGATTTCTGAGGTGTTCATTCCATAGACAGCACGTTTCTTCGTTCGTCAATTTCGAGAATAGCCTCGTGTTCTCCCAGCGTTATCACGGTAACGTTTTGGGGTAAGATATTTGCAAATGTCAGTTCTATTCTCACTATACCATTCTTCACTAAAGACACGTGAGAAGGATCATTAGCGTTTCTATCGTCGGTTAGGTCGAAGCAGAAGAAACAATGTCCGTTCTTGTAATCCGAGTATGCTATACCGTTTTCTGCATTGTCAAAGGCTGTACCTAAGCCCTGGAAGATCGACATGTAGGCGTTCCTGTAACTATTAGTATCAAAGCTCATTGTTAGTGGCTTGCTGTTATATATCTCACCATCGACGGAAAGGGTTATAGAACTGAGTCCAAAGGTGTCAAAGTAAAAAGGATCGTTCACGTAAATACCATTGTAGGCGGCGTGACGTGTCATGCAAACAATCACTCTAGAGGGGACGTTTCCATTAAAGAGGTTATCGATCTGTTCACTCTTGACTCCCTGAATCAAGGTGTGAGTTCGAAGCTCGGTTTTCCTGTAAGGATACTTGGCCGGTCCACTGCTAAAAACTTTAGCATGTGCAATTAAAATGTTCGGAGACGGAGTCACCTTACGCACGTACAACGACGCATCTTCGGATGAAACAATGGGGTTGATGTTGGCCGTAGCACCGACGGCGGTCAGAAACAAATAGAAATTAGATTTATGTGAAATGAACCTTAACTTGATCTCTGTATTGTTCAAAATCAACCTAGGCTGCATACAAATGTCGTTGTGTATTCGTCCTAGTAACTCTGCACTAGCGCTCTCACCTATGTGCGTCCTCCTTTCACCGGAGGTTCCCCATCCCGAAACATGCCATTGCGTCTTTTTGACCTCCGAAGAGTAACTGAGATCTGTCTGTATGAAAGCTTTGAATCCATAATTATCGTTGGTGGTACCGGCTAACTTTCCGTTCAAAAAGACGTCTACTTGTGAAAACAAAGCTTGGACTAACAAGTTCGTACAACCTATATTAGGAGTTTGTGCTGCCGTCAGGTTTTCTCCATCGCCTTGAAGCACTTTCAGCTTGATGTAAATTAAAGATTGAGAGAGGTCCACGTACGAGCCGCTTCCTGCCACGGTGAAGTCCATCACCTGGTCAGCAGACACGGGTGCTAGGGGTCGGTACTGTTCATATTTAGTTTTCTGTATACTGAGTTAAGTGGGCTGTACAGAGAAAATGTCTAATGTGGTAAGAAGACACTCGCAGGAAAAAGGGCTTAGGATACTCATGGCTGCGGCTCTTGAATGACCCCTGGATGAAAGGAAACCCAAGTTTATATAGAGGCCCTCTAATCTAAAACGGTCTTGATCTTTTTCTTCTTCCTCTTTTTGGGCTTGCTCAAACGTTTACGTTTAATCCCACAGCAACCCCCTCTCCCACCCTGCAATTTTTGTCCGAGATCGGACATCATACCGCTAGCAGTTTCTTGTAGCCTTTGTTTCGCGGAATCCTTGAGGTACGTCACCTCCTATACCAACCCCCGTACTGAGTGCTTTTCTCCCAAAATAGCTACCTATACTTTTCAAGAAAGGTATGGCCACGTGCCCCAGGGACGAGAACAGCTGCCCCATCCGTGACCTTTTTGGTACACCTGGCCAGAGAAGACCGGAATACCACCACAGGCCTGGACTTGGTAAAAATCCGTATAAGGACAGGAATGCCTCATGATGACGTAATGATGACGTACCCCCTTAGGCTCGCCTCTTTATAGGTTTCAGATGTAAACTGACAACTACTCTACCAGTAGATCCGAAAGGAAGGGGGGTGCCGCTGTCGGTTCTAATATCTATACTAGTATTATGCAGCGTCGTGCCTAACAAAGGATAATAGTGAAGTCTGTAAAATACGGAGTTTGTATCCTCCCCTTTCGATCCCTCTACGCTGACAATTCTCAATAAGGGTGCTTTAACGTCAGCCACGAACTGAGGCGTAATAATGTCCGTGTAAACCCACAAGGAGCGGGTAGGTCTACTCTCAGTCTCACACACGTCACCGATAGCATCTAAAACGGTAGGAATTCCTTCAAAAATATCTGGTTTGAAACCAAATTTATTAGCTAAACTAGGCGACAAAATCAGGTAAATATTACCTCCGGAGACTGTAATTGTTTAACGCGCTACTTTTTGTAACACGTATCGAATTTCAAGCTAGGTGCGATTGGTCCGTAAGTCTCATCTACGAAAAGCCCCAAATCGTGTTTAATCTTTCTAACTTAAGCGTTAATATCATCCGCTAGATCAATCAGCGTACCGTAATGAGTCCCAGGTACTATACAACGTAACTTGGTCGGAATCCCATTCACGTCTTGGCTTGTTAGTTTGGCAGAGTCGTAAACGGTTAATATAAAGCTGTTGTAAGTAACGTTAAAATTGTTTGGAAAGGTCATATGACTCAAGGCCACTTCGTACTGACCATCCAGGTGAATAGGTTCGGCTAATTGAACGATATACTTTTGTAAAGTATTATTAGGATATAAACTCATGGACGCGTTCGAAGCCAGACACAGATAGAATCCACCATCAGACATTCTTAATTTAAATGTTAGTTATATCGCTAGTACAAGAGTTAAAATGGTTCGAGTAACCTTGCCATTTCACGAAATATTCTGTGCGACCGGCACGTTTCCTAGTCTTAAGGACGCGTTCAACCTTATATAGCTCGGGTTCTCTCACCGTCTGAAGCTCTTCTTTGTACCAAGTGCCTAAAATAGGGTTATTGTTGTAATCCCTAACGACGTTCATGGGAATCTTGCCTTTACGGTTTTTACTTTTAATGTAAACAATTTCCTCGGTCCAATTCGGGGTGTAGCCCTTACTAAACAACCTAGTACGCAACCCCATCCTAACGGGCTCTCCCATCCTGTAGCTGCCACCTCCGTACAAATTGACAAAAACCTCACCTTTATTGCTCTCGTTTACATCTATAGGCGCCATCTTTATAGACCTGTGGTAAGATCGATTATAGGCCCTCACTATATCTTGTAAAGCGTCCAGGTAACGATTCGTGTTGTTTACATGCAGAAAACGGCTTATCCGGCTACGTGGCGTTCTAATGACCCTCTCGGCTATTGTACATTTTAAATCTTCATTTTGAGTGACGTAATGGTGTACGTTGTACGTTTTAAATATGTCACCTGACGCGTCTTCCCAGGAACTCGCCACCTTTGTCGCTCCAGGCGGCCGAGGGTACACGTCCCCTGTTAAATAATTCGGTTAAAGCTCTACTTACTGACCCAGCATCTTTATTTTTCAGCGGTAAAACAAACAACTCTTTGGTGAATATGTCTATCACAATCAATAAAAAAGTCACATTATCATTTTCACGAGCCAAATTGCCAACATCCGCGAGATCCATACCCCATATTTTATCAGGTCCACCCACCCTGACCCTGTTACGTTCGAATTTACGTTTAATGGGCCTAAATAGAGTGTAACTTGATTCTCCTTTCAGCCAGTCTTTGATAGTCCTCAACGTGATCCTGTGCCCTTTTGCCCTGACCGATCTGTAGAGCCTGCTGACCCCTCCCAAACTCCCTTCGTCGCTCGGATCGTAGTAAACAGATCTCAGAATCTTATCAGTGGTAGTCATTACTCCAATCTAAAGTTTCGTCTATTTTGTCCGAAGAAGGCCGGTCTTCGTCAAAATCGATTAAAGGTACATCGTCCACCACCGACGTTTCCGACACTTGCCTGATATCCCACACGCCCGAAGGAGTAGATCTAGGGGTGGGTTTATATACGTCGGAACGACATAAATAGGTTTTGTGAGGCACGTATTCCTTCATAAAACGCCAGCCGGTGATGGAGTGAGCCTTTTTTCTGACATCCTTGTTTTTGGTGATTGCGCCGTGAATCAAATCCACGACATTCAAGCCCTTTACCACTTTACCCTCGTGGACTAACTGTCCGAACGCGTCGTAGTCAATGTTACCACTGTCTAACATGCGTTGGACCCTTCCCCTGTACAACTGAGGTAACGCTTTCAAATCCAACCTTAATCTGCCGGCAGCTCTGCTACCGGGGCCGGCCGTGCCGGCCGGAGATACAGCTAGCCCGGCGGCCGCACAGAGCCGCCACCGGCGCCTGGGGCGCCGGGATATTGGGGTAGCAAACGTTACGTTCAAAACGTCGTCTTCTTTTTGTCAACGTCCAAATAGCGTTGAAGGGCTTGAGTGTAGAGCTTGGATTTGTCGTATTCTGAGAGGAGCTGGTCCCCTAGGATACTCTTCATGGAATCGTCCAGTTTATTTAGAGGTTGGGTAAACGACGTCCTGGGATGCGGGATGGTGCTGTCGTCCCTGACGACGTCTACGGGTATTAATTGCATTCGTTTGTACATCTCTATTTGGCTACTAACCTCCCAGTTGGCCTAAAACGGTCCCAAGAGGGCACCGAGAAACCCTCCGCTTTGGTTCTTGGACAGGTGTTTATGTTTGTCTTTGTTGCAACAGCTTTTGGATGCTAGTGTCAGAAGTACCTTCTTATATTTTTTTAGCGTCTTTTTTTAAGTGGAATTTAAAGGTACACATCCGTTTAATAAATTTAATGGACCTCAGCACTTCTCGTATTTCGGGGCACTGTAGCAAAATCGTCTTCACTCGTTTGGTGGTCTTTTTAGAATTTAACACTTCTAGCAAAGGAACAAAGTCTAATATCTTACTAGCCTTCATTTTGGATGTTACACCATTATCGGTAATTTAAAGATATTTGAACAAAACCTTATAGCTTCCGGCGTTAGTGGATGGATGTCTATTAGGAGAAAGTCACCCAATTCTTTGGTCGCTTCTTTGTAAACGGGTAACAGGAAATCTTTAGACACTGCCAATTGGTTGGCTAAAACCTTCAACTGTCCAATATCACGACTCGATTTGAAGAGCAGAAACGAATGCGTATTTAGCGATACAGTACGTATAGTCTTTGAAAATAAATTATGTACTACGATAATCACGGTAATGCTTCTGTGATGACTACCCCCCAAAACCACGTCGTGAAGTAAATCGGTAGGCAAAGAATATACGAGATCGTCAAGAATTAAAATTGCGTCACGTGGTATACTGTCGTAAATATCTCTGTTAAAAGTCGAGTGAAATTGTATGGGTATAGGACTTGCCTCTCTTAAAGTATCGAAAAGAGACTGGTCCTCTCCGTAACAGTAGCAAACAGATTTTGGCGGCGGATTAAAAACGTCTTGTGATTTAAAAATTACGTTTACGATAGCTGTGCTTTTCCCACTAAACGATGGTCCGACGCAAAAAATGTTGCTAGGATGATAAAGCCGAGCATCTATGAATGAATGAGTGGATACTACTATGTTCGCCTCTTTTATACCACTCCTGACTAAATGTATATATTTAAAAAAAGAAGATTCGTTTTCTTCATCCTAGCATCCTTTTTACGTAGTAAATGTATTTAATTACTTCTTAAACCTTTCACTAATATATAAAACACTAAAATAACTTTTACATCCTAAAGAAACTTAGCCTAATAATAAGCACAAGCCAACACGTAGGATTTTGTTTACGTCTAGTCGTTTATTTTTCAAACATAGTTACATTGCTCAAATCGGTATTAGTACTATTATTAAACAATGACGCACCAATCACGCGTGCAGTTATGTAAGAATAGTATTGCGCATATCTAAAAAAAAAATGGATCTTCTATACTATAGGCTCTATCCTTATGGTTATCCAACCATGAAGGTAACACAACTTCAAAGGGTAACAAAGACTCGTCTTCGTCGGTGAACTTCACGTAGGGAGCAGTATCATTTTTAAACAGGTCGAGTAAACAGTTTTTTCTAGTGGTTTTTGTCCTTAAAGGGGTGATTCCGAATAGTGCACTACTCGAAATCGTTTGCAATATACTGGCAACAGCGTCTTAATTCACGGGTGCTTGAAATCTCAGGTAGAAATTGATCGTCCCATGTTCTAAAGTACCGATGCAGTAACTTTTCAGTTCGAATTCTAAAGTCAAGGCATTCAAAATGGTGATACACACAGTTTTATCGACAGGTGATAAAACCAGTTGAGCGCTGTAGGTGACGTAGCTTCCTACGAGTGCTGCCTTTCGTTTTTTCGTAACCCTCGACTGAACAAGAAAGTCGGCTGGTACGTCCGTCATGGTTAGCTCTGAGAAGAAGAATGACGTTTCTTGAGCCATCTCCGGTCGTTATTATTGATATAATATTGTTATTATTATTATTATTAGTGTTGTTATTATCATTAATAAACGCTAGCTTACATAATATCAGATCACATGATCGTCATCATGCTAGGTTTAATAGACTTGAGTGTCTTGAGTTAATACATCGAGCTCGTGAGCCCATCTTCGATTTGACCGGTCGACGACTTGATCGTTTTAAATTGATCGAGTGATAGATCCATTGTTTGTTTTTCCAACGTTACAACGCTGAACACCTTCACGTTGTTTACGGTGAAGTATGAAATGCCAAATGTAGGTCTTGTATACAAAATCTGAGCAGGACGGGTACCAGACATCGCGACCATCCACCTGTCAAATAATTGTACCATTTTAGATCACTCGTCCATGCTAAAGCAGACCCCGTGTCCTGCAGGTACAAAGGTTGTGGGGTTTTCAACGTACGTCCTAATATGAACCCGAGTCGCACCATTGAATTTACTGCAGGTGAGGAAAATACAGTTTCCCAGATCAACCGACATTTCGGGTTTGAGAGGATACTGAGTTTGCTCGTTTGACATTGTTATAAATAATAATAATAATGCAAATATATATATATCGAAATAATAACGGTAGGTAGGTAGGTCGTTCCTGAGAAGTAAAGAAAAGATACTGTAAGTGGTATTCCAGCGCTCCGTGTAACAACATTTGTCGACGCTCCTCCATCGTACCACGAGCATTGTTTAGAGCTCGGACTTAACCTACGTGTAATTTAATGGATTGTAGAGCATGGGACGATAGTACTATGTACCGATCAATGCAATTATTGAAATAGGAAATAACTAACATTGGTCATATGTACAATAGACGCGGTGAATCGTCATCAAAATCTTTAATCCACTGAGGAAGTTTTTGTTCGAATTTATACCATTCCTGTATGTTGAACGTGACGGCATCCGAACTAGGTACTCCTTCCTCATAAAATCTGGAGTCTGACTTTAATAAACTCATTAACTTTGAATACCTCAGCTGTTACGTTATTTCCTAGTTCAATACTCATGATAATACCAACGAAAAGTAATAATACTTCTAATAAGAGCAATAATAAAAAAAAATATTAATAATGATACCTGCGAACAACAGGAAACCGAAAATTACCTACTGTTCTAAATCAACGCAAAGTTATGAAAAAAAAAGTAAATTTAAGACTGACTTACCAGGAGTGAAGCGTACAAAGCGTGAGGTGGGTTTGAGTACAGCTTTTGGCTGGAAAGTACGAGCTTTATATCAAATTTCTTGACAGCCGTACGCCTTTATTTCTTTTGTAAGACCTTACATACATGACTCGGCAGTTTATGAACTTCAGCTTAATTACTCTCTTACTGTACATGACGCTGCAGTTTCCTAACAAATTTTAAGTTTTAACGTTTGAAATTCTTTTAGTACATACATGACGCATCAGTTTCCTAACCCTTTTCATGTGTACCATTTGACATTACGTCGCAATTTTTGGTGAGGAAAGATTTAACGATGATGGATGACAGCCTAATACAAGACTACTCATATTCTATAGGGATAATGTTTGCTTACACGGAAATGTTCGACATTACGCAGCAATTTTGGTGACTTGTCGTTTTACGATGAACCGTCTAGACAGAATCACGTAACCATGACTTTGATATTTTTGGTCGTTACCTAATCGTTTCAATTGCGTACTAACCTCTATTGATGAACAGGAGTTTTCAGAATGTAGCAATGACCTAATGCGCGCAACTTCATACATATATACGAGTCAAGTTTTCCTCTTTGACTGTTAAAATGTCACGCGTGTGTCGGTTGGTCGTACGGGAAATAATCGAGAGGTTGAACGTATGTTTCTCTTTTTTTTATTATCTTTAGTTTCATTCAGAACCGCTATTCATCATTTGTCTGTTTTACCAAATGATGTTTATTTTCGATTTTAACGTAGGCTGGTGACCTCAGCGTTCAAACGACGGAAGCGGTCGACCTGGACCACGTTCTACATGTAATATATTCTTTCCTAGTTATTTCTTTACACTAGCTTCTTTTTGAGTATTTAACTAATTTTTTCCAATTGTATATTAGGCACCCTTTCACGTCCACGCGGTGTTTATAACGATTGTTAATTTCGTCTGCACGAACGTATGTCCTTTTCATTTACTTGTTACAAGTTTTTAAGATGGAGAACTTTTTATTGTCATTATTTTGTGTGTTTTTTTTTCTTTTCTTTTAAAGTGTAAAAAAAGACTAAGGACAAAAGAACATTACGAGAATGGTCGGGTTGTGGCAGTCTGTGAAGTTTGCCCAAGTTGCGGACTATGTCCAATATACTACGGCGTTCATTAGGTTAGTTTAATGTCCTTTTCCTTTTAGCGTTATCTAAACAAACTCTGTAGTGACTTCCGTCTAAGTTGACACTTTCATAAGAGACATATTCACGAGCGGCTTTTTGAGTCTGACCCGTTACTGACCCTAGGCTCGCCTTTCGAACCATTGGTGTTCCCTTCTATTAGTTCCCTTTGGTTTTAAGATTCATTCAGACTCAGGATGTGGCAGCTAACGGTTAGTGTGGTAATCACAGCGGTGGCCGGTCTCCTCCAGACCGGCATGGTCTACATCGTATGCCGGCGAGCATTGGACTACGTGGTTGACGTTGGTGACGACAACAACATCAACGTCATCGTGGCCGTTCAGTCGCCACCGTTACCACCACGTCCTCCCGTCCAACAGGAGACACTACCATCATCCCCGACGCCTTCGCCGTTGCCGTTCATGAGCAAGGATCTGTCGAGTGCATGGGATAGAATACGGTCCTCGGCCGGTGCTCGTCAGGCGACTAACGTTTCTGTCTCAACGAGCGGCTTAGAGTCGGTACAGAATTAGTTTATTAATGCTAACTTATTGCGTGTTTTTACGTTTCTTTCCTCTTACGACGGTGAGTAAGTATAGCTTCGTTTTTATTCCTAGTAATACCAACGGACGACGGGAACGCCGGTCGACCGCGATAACAAGGAGAGCAAAAAAAAAAAAAAGAAGACAAAGAAGAAGAAACATACCATAAAGTGTAGTTGATTACTATTCTCCTTTATTTCTTCCTATGGACGAAGTAAAAGAACGTTGTAATCAACTGCGCTTTATGGTACACAACATACGTTAGTCATTTTAATGAATAAATATGGTTAGAAAGACTGGGACGGGTACATTTTTGTGGGTATCTCTTAATATCATACTTCTAAAAACGTCGTTATGGAACATTATACTGTGAAACTCCAAATTCAACAAAACGTAAAAACGAATTTAACTTCAGTTCGCTCACTTTCACTTCGCCGAGACCACCTAATCTCGCTAATTTTCGACGATCACTGCCGTCTTCTTCAGGCTTTAGGATTTTCCCGACTTTTTCTTACATTTTCTTCAACCTGGACATTTAGTGGATTCAAA
>JAHWFP010015978.1:8235-36698 GCA_023313725.1 Lithobius niger | reverse complement strand
CTTTTCAACGCAGGTCAAACGAACTTTACAGAACACGGCAAATTAAAACATCGTTACTTCCCTAATAATAGTCAGTAGGCTTTTTCGACGTAATTCAATGAAATAATAATATTTAAAAGGACACCCTGCCTACCTTATAACATTCCGCCTGCCTTACGACGGCTACACGCAGATCGCCATCCGCGCATTACCGGAGCCAAGGTCGTCTGGTATGTAGCTGCGTTCCTCGCAGCGAGGAACGTAGCTGCTGTCTCGGTTGGCTTTGGGAATAGTACACGAAACAGCATCAAGTTAAAGATTGTGTCGTCACAAACCGGAATGATTCTCGTATTTTAACACCACAATTTATAACTTTCTAGGCTAGTGTCTTATAATTTTGCTTCGGTGAACTATTGGAATAATTAATTTTAATTTTTACTGCATCAGTCTTTTAGATTTTTGATTTCATGGTAATTATTAGCAAATTAGTATATGCACACACAGAGATGAAACGTCATGATTACTGTAAGCGCGCAAAGCATCTTATAGGAAACAGTAAATAAAGTTGACAATTATTCAACGGAAAATCTCCTAGACGCCACATTTTAAAACGGATTTTTACCAGGGATTGACTAACGGTAAGGAAATAGACCTTTGGGGTCGTACTTGATGTGGTGGATCGGGAAAAATGACGCTGGTAGGTATATCCCCTTAATCGTCGCATTTCACATGCCCGTGCCCGCCATTTTAACACGCCTGCGTCCATGCCTGCCTGTTGCATGAATGAGTAGGCCGAAACTCTCGAACCCAGTTTCCCCGTTACCAGCTACTTACGAAATTAAAACGACAGATAAAAATTAGACGTAAAGAGCTGAAAATTAGGCCTAAAAGCTAACACATTTTTAAACCTGCAATTGTTGTGATGGTGACAACCTTTAGATTGTACAATAATAGAAACGCTGTTGCAGTACGTGACGTGTACGGTAGCAGTGGCGGAAGTGTACAGAAGCCCAGTGGCGACTAGGTAGTCGTTTACGCCACTTGTTTTTTTTTTTTTTTTAGATGTGTTCGCTTGTTTCCTAGAAGGCTTCAGGTTATGCGTTTTCATCAGTGTAAGCCGTTTTCATCAGTGTAAGCTCTAAAACGGTTCGAGAGTAGGAGCCTATACATCCACGCACATGGCGACGAGACTATTTTAAACGTGGGTCGTTAACGAAATCCTTTTTGTTTTTTACGGTTGCGTGTTATCCTTAGGGTTAAATGCGACGATCAAATGTTATTATTTCATTGAGTTACGTCGAAGAAGTCTATTAGCCATAAGGAAGCAACGATATTTTAATTTGCCGTGCTTTTACACAAAATTTTGGTCACTGAAAGGAATGGTGAACACCGTGTCGTCTTTGTCTGGTAACATTCCGAAGTTGAATAAAGGTAAGAACTCATACCAACGCCGCAAGGCCTACTAAGGTAAGGCCTTAGATTAGCATGGAGGCATAGTAATATGAGAGGTATTATTATCCGCGACTGCCACCAAGACCCCGCATAGGCTTAGAAGTGAGCAGATGTAATATCTAGTTTAACTTTCTAATCGACAGTAAAGCTTATTCCTTAGGTTTCTGTACCAAGGTTTCAGATGACCTTTATCCACGCTCTGTCCGCGTTGCCACAAACACCCACAACGCAACGCGACACAAAGTAAAGCAATCGCCATGTAAACGCTGGTATGGTAAAGTTTTCGTTGGGACGTCAAGTGGAATTATTCAACCATACATTTTAATTTTTAGGCGGGGGAGTGAAATTTATGCATCATAACATTGTTCGTCGTATCCAATTTATGCTCGACACGCCCTAATTAAATAAGCGTTTATATTTCCACAATGTATAATTAGTGCCGATTTTTTTCATTCCGATAATAATTGTGATTGCACAGAAGCGAGCTAACTTCGTGTTCATAGTTTCAAAAACAGGACTTTTTTTTCACTCATTTTACTTGTTTTTGTTTTGTTTATAAAGTTCTAATACAGTGCGAAGAGCACGAGTCGATACTGTATCACTGTTGATTTGAAGCTTTTCCTTTCGCTTAACAGGGTTTCCACGAAAAATGCTGAAATACATTTCCCCCAGTTTTTCCAGAGTACACACGACGTAGTATTATTGTATATAACTCTTATGCTGGAGTCTTAATGGGTTAGCTGCAAGGGGAACTTCAGAGAGAAACAGAAGGGCGTCATACTGAAGCCGATGCTGTGAAGAGTGATTTCTTAGACCTAAAACGCGCGATTTTTGTTGTTGGAGAAAACAACGTTATTTTAAGCCTAAGAAATCCGATCTTCCGTTGTTTTTCCATTTTTATGTAGTGCACCTTGTAGTTATTCCCTCCAAAACCCATACTGATGTCAATCTGGTGCCAATATGGCGGCAAATGTCATTGCTCTATTTGAGATCAGTTTCCAGGCTATTTACCTTAAGGGTGCGTTTATGCCACGACTCGCCTTTGCATTCTCGCAGCTAGAAACTAGAAATCATCTGAAATTCCAACATGGCGGCGGTTTCTGACTCTGCCGGCTCACAACCACAACAGTCAATAATGTGAATTCAGAAGCGACTGCAAAGTGTTTCGTGAGGAGGAATTCTTTATCTTATTGTCACTCACTATAAGACTGCAAACATTTGCGCACACGACGGCGGATTTAGTTAATACAGTTAACATCGTTGCCATAGCAACAACACCTTTGCCATAGTGATACAATTCTAACTGCGGGAGTGCAAAGGCGTCTCATTGCGTAAACGCGTCCCAAGTTTAGGGCGATCGGACTTTTTTCCCCACTCATTTTACTTGTTTTTGTTTTCGTTTGTAAAGCTCTACTACAGTGCAAGAGCACGAGTCGATACAGAAGGATTCAGAAGATTTTAACACAGAGGAATTCGGAAGGAATCAAACGGATTCAATACAGGATTCAGGATTCAATACAGAAGGATTCGGAAGGATTCAAACCAGAGGGATTCAGTAGGATTCAATACACAAGTATTTGGACGGATTCAATACAGAAGTATTTGGACGGATTCAATACAAAGGATTCAGAAGGATTCAAACTAGCGGGATTCAATACAATATTCAGAAGAATTTAATACAGAGGCTTCAGAAGGATTTACTTGCAGAAGGATTCAATACAGAAGGATTCCATACGAAAGGATTCAGAAGAAGCATTCAATATAGAAGGATTCAGGAGGATTCAATACAGAAGGATTCAAAACAGAATGATTCAGGAGTATTTAATACTGGATTCCGTAAAGAAAGATTCAACCCAGAAATGAAGGATTCAGGCAGATACAATAGTTTACCACAATATGTTAAATAATTTGCTGAATGTATACTTATGTGTAGACATTAAACATATTATTTTTTTCTTTTAAGTTTTCGAAGTTTTTTGGTGAAAAATCGGACAATTCCGTGATTTTTCCCCTAGTGATTTTTTCCAGTTTGGTGGGGAAGCCTGTCAAAGGAACGTATGTCGATTTTTTGGCTCTTTTTCAAAATTTTTGGATTTCTTAAATCCGTTCCATAAATTATTGGCGTACGTAACTGAATACAAGTATCCGTTTTGGGCCAAAGATTCTCCTGCTTTCAATTTAACAAAAAAAAAAAAGAGAGAAAGTTCCAATCTTACAAATTTTCCAAACACACAGGAATTTAACAGGGTGGTGTTTAAAAAGCTCATGATGAAATGCCCTGATTTTTCTAGATTTTCCAGACCACTACTGACATTTTTCACCGATTTTTTTTTTTTTTTTGGTCGATGGAAGGTGCAGTGCATGACTAAACATTTTTTTTTCACATTTCACTCCAATCACAATAACTATATTGCATTACTTTGCTACATAATTTTAATTTTAATTTTAATTTTAACGTTGGATGGCAGTTAGCGACCACCAGGTCCTTGCCATTCCGGTTGCGTTTGCAACAAACTATTTTTATTTATTATTTATTTTATTAAATCAAAAATTGCTCTGTTTTAAGTGTTATGGGTAAAGAGTAAGAAAAAGCCATAATCTGAACAAAACCACAAACGCACTTACTACGTATTGTGTACGCGGTTTATTTTGAGTCCTGCAGGTATTTTATGAGCGGCTACGTTTTCCTGGAGGGGGCAGCATTAATCGACGGCCGCCATTGTTTTTGTAACCATCTTGGATATCAACAAGGCACTCTGCTACCAAAAACATACAATTGATCATCTGTGTCGTTCTGGGGCGAACTCAAGATAGGCCGCGGACACTATAACGTCCTAAGTAATTAGGCCTAAGTAAGCGAAAATTACTTAGGCCTAAGCAGTTTTCGCTTTATCAGAAATTAAACAAAAAGGACACGACGTTTTGACTGAAATAAAGTGAAGGTTTTAAAAGTAAAAAATGAAATCCGAATTAGCTAGTCTTTATGTATAGGTGAAAGAGATTTTCCTGAAAATGTTCAAAATCCCTGACTTTCAGTAAATATTTATTAAATTCCCTGATTTTTCCCTGAATTTTTCCATACTTGAATTTTCCAGTTCGAACGCCACCCTGTATAATCATAAAATGTAAGTGCACATGCAGTCGGCTTCGCCTTATACCTCAATGTTTTTAAAAAGTAGATTATATTCAAACACTTGTTGCCAGCGATGTACTGTTTCAACAACCGAATTGGAGAACAAACTTTAAAATAAAAAAAAAAAAATTGAATCCCTACGGCTGCAATGAAAATCACTCGTTTCAATTTTAAAAAACCTATAAATAATTCATCAACAGTTTCACTTCAAAAAACGTCCAGTTTCAATCGTGATACAGTTGCCGGCCACACAACAACCAAGCCAAGATAAATTTGACCGACCTGATGTTGAACTTAAAAACATCCCAATTACATCGCGACGACTATAATTTATCACTGGAAATACCTATAAATCATGTTGTGAAACAAACGGTCGCTATCATCGTATAACGTCACCCTGCACTCGTCACCACCACCCCCTCCCCCCCCCCACAAAAAAAAATAAACCACGTCCAAGCTAAATACGATGACGTCATAATTTTCGGTAACCATTGGTTCAGACCTCGTTGTTTTTTTTCAACCTCGTGTAATTTTTTTTTCTTTTTGATTCTCTTTTATTTTTATTTTACCGTTTCTTTTTTTCTTTTTTTTTTCTTCTTTCCTTTTGGTTGTATTTTTCTAAACTACTCTTTCTGCAACCGCGAGCGTTCCCCTTCGCCTTTTCCACCGTCCTTTGTCTGCCGTTACCATAGCGACCAAGCGTAAACAAACGGAGCGGGCGGCACTGGCGTTCTGGCTGTGCGCACCACCACACGTCATTATCTCCGGAGCAGCTGAATGCGCGGCAGCACGCTCTTCCGGGCCCGGCCCATTCATGTGCAGGGGGGGTTTCGGTACAAGGGAGCATTGCAGGGCAGCCATGGGGCAGGGGGAGGATTTAGTACTGGCTGCAGAGGGGACGGAGGGGGAGTGTTGGGGGGGAAGGGGGAGAAGTTGTGGACTAAGGGGGCACGAGCCGAACTAGGCACTTGTCACGGCTCGGGAGACACAGTGACGACTGGGGTGGGGGAGGGGGTAGAAATCGTAAAAAAAAACAGAGGGGTGGGTTGCGAACCCGGTAGAGCTGAGACCATCAAGCATGGTTATTTCTTAGCCTTGGGTTTTTTTTTTGACAGAGCGAACAGGTATCGCTCTATAGTGACACACCCACGTCCATAGTAAATTTTCAAAAAGTTTGCACTCCGACTCAGAAGCAGACGATTTGAAAAATGCGCCTACGCAAAGTGGGCTTTTCCTGAGCTCCATAAATATTGGTCAAAGTTCCCCAGCCTTCAGGTAAACTGGACACCAAACAAACAAATAAAAATAAGAACAAGCAACAACAAAAAAAAAAACAATTAAATAAACGAGGCAGAAACACAAGCTACCGTTGCTTACAGCCGTTTTTTTCTTGTAACCCTAAGGAACAAATGCAACAGTTCCAGACAATTGGACTGTTCGATGGTGTGAGAGACAATCTTAAAATTATCAAGTGGCTCCTTATGGCTCAAAGATGTTCTTTGCATTCTCTTACAATTGTTTAAAAGTCTCTAAATCACAAAAATACATCTTATTTGTTTACCACATTTAATTCTGCACTGGCTGATCACAGTTATCCAACAAGGTTTAGTCATGGCCGCCCTTTCACTTCCCCCTCGCTGTCGCACTACTAAACACCAAACGTCGTTTCTAGTTCAGAGTATGAAGTTATGGAATGATTTCCCCGAAGCCATTAAAACTATCCTAGTGTTGAAGCTTTCAATGCTCAATTGTTCCGTCACTTGTTTAACTCATAACTTGATCACCACCCCCCTTCCACTCTGTTCCTGTCCTTCTCTTTCCTTTTTGTCCCTACCTCCCTTCCCCCAACCCCCATTTTCTTGTTTACTTTTAGGTTTTGCTATTGTCTGTTGATATTGTAAAATTGTCTTTTTCGAGATAGACGTAAGAATGTGCCTAAACCTCGCCCTTTATGGCACAATCAATTTTCCCCCCGCATTATTTTGATCACCTGTACTTTAATGTGCTACAATAATTATCATGATTATTCTCCTGAACGAATTTATAGTAAAAACAGCTCTACAACCCATCCCCCACACCTTTTTCCAAGTTTTCAAATCCAGTCAATTCTCGTAACTTGGACGCTGGACATGACAATAGATACGTTGTAACCACCGAGCATTCCAATGATGTAAACATCGGATTTTAAGGAAGCCATGTTTTCATGCTTCCATTCTCCGCTTACGTCTCGAACTGTGACCAACGCTAATTATTTTCGGAGAAGATTGTGATTTGTTAATTCTACCCTTTGATCCCAGTTTTCGTATTTAATTCATTACGGCAAAATTGGCTGTAAGCGTTTAAGGCTGAGCTCTCTGCAATGTTCGGAATCGCCTGTAGAAACTTTAAACTCCAGGATTTTTTAATTCAAGGACTCGTCAGTGAAAAGTAAAGGAATTGTCAATGAAAATTCAAGGGCTTGTCAATGAAAATTCAAGGAATTGACAATGAAAATTAAAGGATTTGTCAATGAGTGTTCAAGGATTTGTCAATGAAAATTCAAGGAATTGTCTACGAAAATACAAGGAATTGTCCACGAAAATTCAAGAAATTGTTAATGAAAATTCAAGGAATTGTCAATGAACGTTAAAGGACTTGTCAATGAAAATTCAAGCAATGGTCAATGAAAACTCAAGGAACATAACCGAGCAACTCGAAAACAAAAACACAGTCAAAGACACATTTGTATAATGAAAAAGAACTACAGAAAAAAATAGTATACGACAGATATATATTAACAACTACTGTAGGCTACTTTTAAACGAGACGGAACGCTACGTAAAGGCAACGTAAATAGGTTTGCATCCATATTTATTTAACTACTGTACTTTTTGAAAAATCACCAAGAAAGCATGTTAGCTATTAGCGATACGTCATGTACACAATTGTTTTGATTGCGAATGATGCAATATCTGTAGTGAACTTGGAAAATGACTGGGTCTACAGAGCGCATTGATACACTTACATGTTTTAAGTGTTTTAGATAGGCTGCTACGGTTAACAGTGTTCAGAAAGGCTTTTATATTCAGAAAGATAGATCTAGCATAGTCCCAATAGATCCAGCATAGTTTAGACACGGTTTCCATTCCTAATTTCCCTGAAAATTTCCCCGTTTTCCAAATACAATCACAGGTGTAGTATAAGACATTTATTTAGGGAAATAAAAACCGTGCTTGATGGTGTTAGCAACCTTTTCCGGAATTTGAATAATAGCCTGATTTTTTAAAGAAGTTAAAACGTATTGTTAATCTTAATTATTATGTCTAAGCGGTCACCCATAACGCCTTGAGTGGGGGGGGGGGGTGGAGGGAGGAAGCATCCTAAAAAAAAACACAGTTACAAGACAGGGTAGAAAGCATGTTCCCAGCCGCACGAAGATCCCAAATCGGTCAGCTTCCTCATCCGTAAACCAAGCAAATGCTGGTTCGGAGCCCACGACTGACCTAATTCTTTAATTTAATTCAAGAATTCTAATTCTAGAATTTAATTCAAGATTCCTCGTATTTGTTTTAGTTCCATTCCTATGTTTACACAAATTTGTATGCTTTCTCTTTAATTTCCTCGACATTTTCGTCACATTTTTTGTTTTCCGTGAAATTTCCAGGTTTTCTTGCAACCACGTCAAGCATAAACCTCCGGAATTCTCAACGTTAACGTAAACGGAAATCTTTGAAAGCTTACGTGCTGCTTGCTGCCTTCGTATTTTTGAAATTGTTCGTAGCGATCTCATTAATGTTATTGATTACCGGCCCATTTCGCTATCCTTAACATACAAGTAGTAATTCAGCTCCGTTAGATGTCAATTTAAATTTTTTTTTTTCACAATTTTTAAAACGTTCGATTTTCCTGCCGCTAGATGGCGTGGATTAACCTACCATTCTGCTGCGTTCCACCTAATGGCTAACGTTAAGCAACACTATCCTCTAGCAGCTCATCAAAGTGCTTGACTGCGCGACGAGCTCTTCAGAACGGCGTTAAATTTGGTCAGCAACGTGCTCTTTGCTGAACGACGCCACCTTTACGTCCTTGAAATATCTCAACAAGTTGCGCAGGCAAGCCAACCACAACCAACTACGTTCCTTTGAGTTCGTTTCTGGTTTATCCTCCGAAAAAAGAGTACTACATTTTTGACATGACAAAGAAAAACCTCAATTTGTTCAGTAGTCTTTCAAAGCAAAAATCAAGAAATGGACAGAAGCGCCAGAAAACGGTGATAATCTGGGAGTTGACAACAAAGAAAAATGGGCCAAAGCTACTTTTTTAGGAGGAGGGCGTTCGATATTCAATTATTATTGACAATTTTCAACATACATGAGTAGAAATTGCGTGTCTTGCTTCCCGACTCCACACCAGTTCTCGGACGTGTCAGGAAGATATAACCTCTTAGCATTGCTGTGATAAAATAAGGTTTCGGCGATGTTAGGGCACGTTTACGCAACCACTCGCTTTTGCAGTCTCGCAGCTAGAAGCTAGAAATCACCTCAAATTCCAACATGGCGGCAGTTTTATGTCTGCCGCCTCGCAACGAAAACAGCAAATAACGTGAGTTCAGAAGTGTTTGGGAAAATTGTTTCGTCATGAGAAATTCTTTATGTTATTGGCACGGATTATAAGACTGCAAAGTATTTACTCAAACGATGTCGGATTTACCTAACCCATTTAGCGTTGTTACCATGGCAATGGCATCGCGATTGAGTTCTAGCTGAGAGAATGCAAAGGCGAGTCGCTGCGTCAACGCGCCCTTAAATCAACAGGCTTGGAGCCAGGAGCAGAAACCTGCTGCTTCTCTCGCAGACGGCCTTGTGCAAACGGTGGATCACAAAGCAATTTATTCTGTCCTGATATCAATTGTTTTTTTTAAGAATTTAGGATTATAAAACGGCGCCAATAATCGTGCCTGACCTATACCAAGTGAGTAATCCCAAAATTGTTGACCTTTAAGCGTCACAAATCAAGCTCGTTGGGGGGAAAATTCCCCGGATTTAAACAAATTTCAATCTCCTGTTTAAACCCGTTGGCAGGTTAGCTGGACACACAAGCCCCAGCTCGCCAGTTGCACACTACAACGCTTCATGTAGAGGTTTCAACCAGGTCACATACAACACGCCGTTGCCATAGTTACGGTTGTGCGTGGTCGCTGCTGGTGCTGCTTTTGAAGGAGGGGAGGGAGAGTGGGGGGGGAATGCGTATGTGTGTGTGGGAGGAGAGGCGGGGATTCCTGGGAAACGAAGAGTGTCGTTGTTTGAAATCCTGGACTTGCAAGGGGAAATGCCAAGTGGATGGACATGTCAAGGCTTTAGCGTCGGTCGGCTGGACAAAATTTGAAAAAAAAGAAAACTCTCAAAATAATAAGCAACCATAGAAGCAAACAAGTAACTACGGGGCACTTTGAGTTGCAGTTGAATGGCTTCTTGGGCGAAATGAAAAAGGTCTTTGTGTGCAAGGCTAAAGATTCTATTCCGTTTTGAGCTGAATTCTTCCTCTCCACGTCTTCTTTGCGGAATAAGCTTTACAAAATAATACGGTAATCCGCCGATCCCCGTTTTACCAACATAACGCCGTGAGTTTTAATCCAAGAATTTTCAGCGATGAGCGGTCCGAGAAGTAGAAGTCGTTATTCGATTTTCGTGGAAACATGTTCTTAATAATGCTAACTATAGTTTGTTTCACATTATGTTTGCTGGAAACTGACGGTATAAAGCCACGGTTCCTTCCACTATGAGTACAAAAAAATACGTAAATATTCCACTCGTAGACGTTCAGTAACTTTGGGAGTCTACAAGTGTGATATCCGCATGATTTTGCACATTTAACGGTAGGAAACGCGCAGTCAGATTTCTGCCAACATAATGTGGAACAAGTTATAGTCATGTCGGTTCGTTTCACTCACTCTATTGACTTAAACAGGACGGAAACCCAAATGGGCTCGAGAAGTGTTAAATAAATACGGATGCAAACCTGTCTACGTTGCCTTTCGGACTTAAATATCAGACTGCCTGAGCGGGGAATGGAACCCACGACTTTTAAAACCAAAGGCCGAAGTCCTACCGCTAAACCACGGCCACATCATATGGCTCAGCGGTCGGACTTCGATATTTGGTTTTAATGGTCATGGGTTCAATTCCCCGCTCAGTCAGTATGACATTTCAGTCCAAAAGGCAACGTAAATAGGCTTTCGTACTTATCACTTTATTGGCGTCGTTCCACGCTTCATGTAATTTCTTTGATCCACCGAGTATCACAAAATCTATGTATACCGGTTACAAATTAATTGTAATTGTTGCTGACAGTTCGTTCAGTACCTTCATCAGCACGCCTGCGTTTCATCTATGTAATTCAAAACATACGATTTGTTTGTTTGTTTGTTTGTTTGCAAGTTTGTATACTCTTCTTTCGTAAGTAATGCCCTTATTACGACGGTTAGAAAAACGCCAATGAAAGATGGAGAGAGCAAAGTGAGAAATGCATTGAAAAGGTTCACTTTACGTGGAATTTGATCGCTTTGCTCGCTCAATCCGCGCACCTCCGTGTTTAAGAAACGCGAATGTTTGACAACCTTTTAAAAACTATAGATCTGATTTTTCTTTCCGATAAATTTCCTGAACAGTGACTTTTCTTGATAGAACTCTGACTTCATGAGCAGTTTTCAGAGTATTTGAGGGTCAAAAAAAGTAAAGCACGGAAAATAGGCCAACACGAAGTTCAATTTAATTATCTTTCATTTGGACCTACTCTCATTTTTGTAGGTGCCTTAGTTCAAGAGGAGTAGAGGAACAGACACGCACGTACGTCGTACTTTATTAATGACGAAATAGTCTAAATCTAGTGAAATAAACTTCACCAATTCGTACGGAGAGAGAGAGAGAAAGAGAGACACGTTTTCAAAGTTCGATGAACGACAAATTTTTCTCCGGGTACTCCGGTTTGTTCAGTGCGTGATTCCTGTAGTAAAAAAAAAAAAAAGAAAAATGCTTGGGTCGCTTGAAAAAACTAACTCCAAAACTCAATTGAGCTACACCAAACAGCTTCAGCCTTGTTAGGCCCGAACTTCCAAAAAGAAACACTTTTCTGCAGTTCTGGGATCACAATGCCATTGCGTATTAGTCGTTCTAGTAATCTTTTCAGTATGGCATAAAACAAGTGAAGACCTCATCACATCGCATTGACTTAAATCCGCTTCGGAAAGGCACCTCACATTTATCAAATTCGCCTAAGGCTACTAAAAAAAAAAGGTACCGAGTTTACGCTTCACAATGCTTCACGTTCAGTTTTTTTTTAATACAGTAATTTTTTTCCAACCCATTTCACACGCTAGTTATCATCATAGTCCAGTTTCTAACCTATTCTTCGGTGTCACTACCCGCCTGCCGTGTTAGTAATAAACCAAAAAGGAAGTAAAAAATGTCACAAAATATTCGTCAGGTTCAACAATACCCCTCTGCGGAGAAGCTCCCCCTGGTTTGTGGAGGTTAGCTTCTCCGCATGGCACGTCTGCACCATCGACCTAGTACTCGTACAGCGGTTTTGTTTAAACCAACTCGGCGTCACTCTGTCGCGTGTAGAAGCTAGTTGCTAGTCCGGAACGATGGCGAAAGTAGCGTCGCCATGGCAGCAACTCAAGAGAGCATTCTGTGACATCGTTTGGGTAAAAACGTGCAGCTGTATCAATCTGCAACAATTAGATAAGGAATTCCTTCTGTGGAAACATCTACTCGTTGCTCCTTAGTGACTGTTTCGATACGAGTCGTCAGAGAAAAAACCGACGCCTTTTTTTTTAATTTTCCGTTTATTACTAAGTTCTAAGCGATGAATGCGTTGCGAGGCAACTCTTCCCCCGTCAAAAGAATCCCCAAAGGGATCACCACGTTTATCCCCTACATTTCGTAGATCGGCCCTTTATCACTCCACCGTTATCCATTATCCATATTTAGTGGAATACGGTTCGTGCAAGGATAACCACAAATTTAAATCGGCAAAAAAGGACACAACCACAAGACGCAGACAGACTGGAGCAACGCTATTTATTGTGTGCGCGGGTTATCTTGAGTCCTGCAGTTATTTTATGAGCGGCTACGTTTTCCTGGACGGGGCGGCATTAATCGACGGCCGCCATTGTTTTTGTAACCATCTCGGATATCAACAAGGCACTCTGCTGCCAAAAACATACAATTGATTATCTGTGTTGTTCTGGGGCGAACTCAAGATAGGCCGTGGACACTATAGATAATTACCAACGACATAGTTTGGGAAAATGCTTAGAGTTGTATCAAGCCTTGATAAGTTCTATTAGTATAATTTTAAGTAAATAGTAATAATAAGCTAACAGTAATTATTAATAATTAATACTAAGTGGTAATAAAAAATAACTACTAAGTACTATATAATGGGTTTATTCAGCAAGCGGCCGAAGTTCTGTTAGAACTTGTGTATGCCGGAGTATAACATAAAAAGTATACGCAAATACACGGCGTACCAAAAATACAATAATAATATCGTGTTTAAACAAGATAGACAGTTTGATAGCAATGGAGCAACTAAAAAACGTTTGAATACTTAGCCTACACACTTAAAACTGATAATATCACGAAAATGAGAAGAAGAAAAAAGAAAAAATGCTACCAAAATAAACAATATCAGGACATATCAGAATCAAAATACCTCAAAATATCAGAAACAATATCAGAATCAAAAAACCTCAAAATATCAGAAACAATCTCAGAATCAAAATCAAACATTATCAGAAACAATATCATATTAAAAAAGCAGTTTAGATGTGAGGAAAGAAAAACTAATCTTTGAGTTGTTGGTCTAAATAAGAGGTTAGACTCTTTCTAATGGTTATTAGTTTATAAAATTGAAGCAGTCGCAATGGAATTTCATTGAAAGTGTTGGGAATTTTGTAGCTGTTGGTTCTTTCACCGTAATAATAATATATTATTAATCTGATATTAAAATATAGGGATAGAACTGATTTGTGAGAATTAAAATACTCACCCTAGTGAGAAAAGCAATACATTGTTACTTATATAAATTCTGCCCAGTGCTCATTGTAGCCCAGTGCTCCACAGCTGCCCAGTGTCCTGCCCACTGTTTTGCCCAGTGCTCTTCCACCAATATTTCCGAATATCTCCCGGACATCCCCCAAAATATTTAATGCAAGAATTTCATCTTGAAAGTCTTTTCTTTTATACACCAAAGCTCTATTGTCAGCAAATTTCAACCAAACCAGAAAACAACTGCGATCGCTATCGTATCGTAGACAAACACACAGACACACACACACACAAAATCTAAATTAAGTCGCTCGTTTCGCCCCCTCGGCCAATAATCTACGCAATAATACTAATCTACGTTCTAACCACAACAATGGGTTGCCAGTTGCATAAACACCCATGCTTGCCGCGGGAATTCTGAAAGGGGTCAGCACATTGATCGACCTTATTATTAACGTACTAAAATTGTTACTGTTTGGTAACTGTTTGAATTTTGAGTGTACGTGACTTTATTAAAAATGTGAAAATTTATAGACATAAAATTCCTCTAAGAAAAATCTGGCAGGTAACACCGCGTGACCTTTCGTACTTTCACGGACCTATGAAAGTTGTGATATCCACCCAAAACCAAAACCGGTATAAGAAAAACCGCCAAGTTTCCTAACAGGGTCGGCCTTTGGAGGTAGTGATATCATTCAAGCAGGGAAAGGCCGCCAAGATTAATCCTATTAGCCAAGTTAGACACCGAATATTGCTTTGGACGTTAAATGAAAACTTGAAGATTGCTGCCGCGAGTGGCAATATTTTATACCACGCGCCATGGCTGTTTGTTGTGACGTGCATATCACGTGACTGGGCTAGTCCAATCAGACGGCCAAACAGCGGTTGTTCTAGTTCGTCATTGGCTAACTCATGGTGACGTCACGGCAAACAGCCATTGCGCATCGTTTAGTTTTCATTTAGTTTTCGAACTATTAGTCGGTGCGATTAACTTGGCTAATAGGATTAACCTTGGCGGCCTTTCCCTGGTTGAATGATATCACTTCCTTCCAAGGCCGATCTAGTTTTGGGTGGTTTCTTGCAGCAAACGTTTGGCGAGAAGCTCATCTCCTTGTTATCACTCCAATCATTGTCCATTATCTGCGTTTACCCGAATTCTCTCAGCTCAAGCCCGAATAATTAAAAATGCAAAACCAGCAAAGACGGATACTGACACACAAAGACGCAACCAGATTGGCTGACCGATGACCGCCAAGCGGCCTCCAGCCTCCACGCTCTAAAAAGATACCCTGACACCCCCGGAGGACAGCTTCGTCTCCCGTGGTCAAGCATGGTCCATCTTTTCTCTTCTCCCACCACCCCCAACCCCCACTTCCAACCACTCAATCCTTTGGCTCCCTAGCGACCCAGTTTCGAAACTGCGAGATGCCTGGCGCTAATGAGACCAGTCATCCGACTAGATGGCGTGGCGCCGACGATTCAATTAGAGACCCTTATCCCCCTCTGTGATCCCATCTCCTTCCCGACCCTCATTCCCCCACCTCCCCCCTCCCCTTATCGGCCAACAACACTTCCCCTATCGTCTCTTTCCCCAGCAGCCCTTATTCCTATAGTTTTCTAGCATGCAGTATGTACACGAATAAAAGTTATGCTAGTAGCGTACGCAGCCAGCCTCCCCCCTCCCCCCAACCCCACCCCCATCTCCAGGGGGCAGAGGCAACTTTTAGAAAAGGGCACGTTAAGTTTTAGTGGACATTTTTTCTGTAGATTTTTTTAGCCGCTCTTTTTTTACGTTCCCCCCCCCCTCATATTGGCCTTTTTCGCCCCTTTTTGCCCTATTAGGCTTTTTTCGGCCTTTTTTTAAGCCTTTAACCCCTTTCTCAGACACCGTCGCACCGCAAAGGACATGTCGGCACGAAAAAGACATTTTTTCTTTTTACAGAAAGCGCGTTTTGCGAAATGGGCAGGCTTCCCCCCTCCCCGTGCAAGCCATTGACTGTTATGTAATGCGTGTGCATGATTTATCTCCAAGTGAGAAAAATCAATCGCACATCCTTAACAATTCAAAAACTGCATTCAGTATTCCTACAAAATGTACTTGAATTTCCTTTATTTCATAAGTTTTCCCTGATCAGATTTAGCAACGATTGTGTCCACAATTTGTTGACGGCAATTTTCGCCATTTTTGCCCTCTATTAGGCGTTTTTAGGCCCTTATGCCCTTTCTCAGACAGCGCCACGCCACAAATGTCGGCACAAGAAGGAAATTTTTTTTTACAAAAAGAGCGTTTTACGAAAAGGGTCCTCCGTCCCTATGCAAGCCACTAACTATAATTGGACATGATTTATCGCTAAGTGTGAAAAAATCTCACATCCTAATAATTCGGAAACTGCATTCAGCCTTCATACACAATTGATTTAAATTTCTTTCATTTTTTCAAGTTTCCCTGATCAGAGCAAATTTCCTGAACGATTGTGTCCGTAATTTGTTGACGGCAATTGATGAAAATTAATCAACTAGAATTTACGTTAATTTTATTCTTCTAAAAAATTAAACATCTCTATTGAATAATAAGAACAAGCAAGTCGTCTTTGACGCACTGGAAACCAGACGTCTAAGATATGGTAATGAAGTGTATGGTTTTGCATCTTTAACCCTTCTTGGCTGGCTATAAAAGGTACAAATCACAATTTTAAGGGTCCTCTTTAGAAAATCTAACTACTGTTAATCTACTGGGGAATTATTTAAGGAACACTGAATTTTAAAAGTAACTGAACTGAGAGACTTGACTTTTATACAAAGAAATTACTTTTGCAACGATATCAAGCTTAAAGATGAATTTAAGATGAGTTTCCGTCGCGATAAAACATTAAAGATCAAGATCCCCACTAATTAAAAATAATTAAGGCTCAAAAAATAAAGGTTATTAGATTCCAACAATGTTTTAATGTAATCCTATCAAAATTGCTCGATTTAAATAATTACACTTCAGTCAAACATAAAGTAAAAGAGAGGCTAATTGACAACCAAGTTTACTATAGTTGACTATAATTTATTTATTATTCTTGTTTGTGTCCCTAATTGATTATTAATTTCACTATTTCTGTATTGTTTAATTTGTGTATGTGTATTTTATTTCTTTATCTTGACTGTGATATTATGTCCTATAATGTCCGTGGTGTATCGTGAGTTCGCCCCAGAAAGAACACACATAATAGATTGTATGTTTTTGGTAGCAGAGTACCTTGTTGATATCTAAAATATTTACAAAAACAATGGCGGCTGTCGATTAAAACCGGTCCCTCCAGGAAGACGTAGCCGATCTTAAAATACCCACAGGACTCAAGATACGCCGAGATCACAATAATATGTAGCCATCACTCTCTGAATAAACTTTATGATATAATAAAATTTGTAGTTGGTTTTTCCCGGACACCCTGCTTCAATTCAAGCGATCCCTGACTTTTCCCTGACGTTTTAACCATGTTCATATTCCCTGACATGCCAATATTCCACGTTTTCGTGCGAGTCCTAGCATTCCCCGCCACAAAATAGGTACTAACTGCGCCGAGCGGGCAAAACAGCTCCCCCATTTTGCTGATTAAATAATGTAAAAACCCATCGCCATAAAGATACGAACATCTGTGCAGCGTAGCAGAGGTGCTGCACTTGAAAAACACCAACAAAACGATACAACTCAATGGTTAGGAATTTGCATTTTTCTGTTCTTCAGGACCCCCCCCCCCTCCCCGAACACACTGATAAAGAGCACTGGATCAAAAAACAGTGTTGGGTTTAAGTTTAAGAAAATATTTCAAAACCTGAAAAGTCTAAATGGCGTCACCACGTGGCCTTAGCGCAAGCTAGCCCAATTCATAGTGATTTGACCACTAAAAAACAGTGTTCTTTTTAATTGTTGCACTTATTTCGAACCATCACATGAACTCATAAATACTAAGACTCGTTGTCTTTCCGGTTTCATTTAACGAATATAGTATGAAACTGATATTAACTGAACAAAAAACGGCTTCGCCGTTTAAAACAAAAGCATTAGAGCTCGTATCCCCATGCTCACAGTATGAAGATGCACAAATTAAAACGGATTAGAGATCACTCGAACGCAACGAACTATAATTTGAACTCCAATTCCAGGGAATAAGAACTGTTTTTACTCTCTTACTTATGTGAGAGAGTGAACGCAGTTTGTGTTTGAACTGTTTAATGTTTGTATGTGCGTTTGCGTGTGTATGCGTATGTTTGTACGCTTAATTTGTGTATTATACAGGTTTTATTTTATATTTGTCTGTGTTTGCTGTTTTATATTTTATAAAAGTGGCTGTATGAGTATTTGTACGCATATATAATTTATGAAACAAGCAAACTCCTAGTTAAGGCAGTTTTTCCCCCCATGTTTGTGGGTTTCGATGCTAGTTTTATTTCTTTTAATAAGCGAATGTAAGAATACAGAGCGACTAATACCCTGTGGAAATGTGTAAAGACGCGTTGACGCAATGACCCGCCTTTACATTCTCGAAGCTAGAATTTAAAGGCGGTGGCAAAGGTGTCGTTGCCACGATAACGACGCTACCCGATTAGCTAAAGCCGACATCATTTGAGTAAATGCTTGCAGCCCTATAATCCGTAGCAAGAAGATAAGAATTCCTGACAAATCAATTTTCCCAGTCGATTGTGAGCTCGCATTACTGACCGTTTTCGTTGCTAGCCGGCAGAGCTAAAACTGCCACCATGTCGGAATTCCAAATGATGTTAAGCTTCTAGTTGCAAGAAGGCAAAGAGCGAGCTGCGTAGACGCGCCCTTTACGTGGTTTTCTTGTTTTACTGATTTTAAGGATTTTTTTAAGGTAGCCTTACATCCTGCTCAATACGCTTTAGCGTTTTTTGCATTAATGTTTTAGAAGCTCCATTCGTGCAGAGTATACAGGCCCATATTCTTTCCGTGAACAAAAAACCGGAAACGGAATAGGGGATGTGAACAACCCGCCATCTGTCGATCAAACGGAGAATTATTTATGCTTGCCTCTGCCATATTCTCGAGTTCTGTATTTTTCTACCGCATTAATGCTTACAGGTTTTGAAGACATGCACCAATTTTTCAGGGAGTTATACACAAACTTTCGTTTTTGAAAATTACATCGTCTACGATTTTTTACGTCCGTGTCACGAAAATTCTATAACATTTTGAACTCACAGTCAACTTGAAGAGTTTATGGAATTAACACATTTGGTGAAATTATTATTCGTAATAATTAGCGAAGATGGGTGACCCGAGTTTATTTTTCCGATGCCATTTGCAAAGAAAATCATTAAAGGGACAAACCCACCCCACACGAGCAAATTTCCACTTGTAGATAAGGATCGCGCAAAAGCACACAACAGACTAAAAACACCGTGAAAAAATAATTCCAATATAAAAAAAAAGTGAGTAACATGTAAAAATAAATCACACTGTACAAAAAAAATAAAAATAAAAATTACGAAGACTAGGAAGAAAAATCAATGAAAAATCATTAGAAAACAAGAATAGCACTATCGTACTTTGCGGAAAGAATGAGGAAATAGAACAAATAGATCATAGACATGAGACAAAATTCGAATTTCGATAAACAACTCATGATTTTGGGAATTTATAAGCGAGTAGGGTATTTAGGTCAGTAACCCCTTGAACAAATATTTTTTAAGCGACATCGCATTAACACCTTTCAGAATGTGTTTCGGTTAAATAAATCATCATCATGGGAAAGAGAAGTACGTAAGAATTATAATTCAGGAGGCCACAGTCGAAACGGAGCCGGCTTCTTGTAAACTATGCTACGTAATTCATCTAACTTTTTTTCCACATTGGATTCCCTTTGATGAGTATTATCTCGAAGTAGAGGGAAATTTAAAATTAAATTTAAGAGAATATTTAAGCAAAAATTCCATGAGTATTCAAGAACGAGGCACATATTTCGAGCCCTTTTACGGAGTTATCTTAGAATTTTCACGGACCCGTACGAACTTGAATCTTAGAAATTCTAAATTGAGAGTAAATTTAGAATTTCTAAGATTCAGGTTCGTAAGGGTCCGTGAAAATTCTGGGAACGCCCTGTAAAAGGGCTCGAAAAATACCCCTCAGACTTGAATACTCATGGAAATTTCTTTCTAATTTTCGTACAATATTTATCTTTAAATTTCTCTCTATTTCGACGTAATACTCATCAAAAGTAAACCGGAGGATTAAAAAAAAAGGGGGTTGGTCTGAATTACTCACTCTTTCAATTTCCCAATTTTTTTTTATCAAGCTTCATCATCGAAGTAGAAAACAGAGACTGAATCTAAAAAGCGCTAGCTACACCACCTTTTCCCACTAAAGCCAGCCAAACAAACCCGGCGACCGTCCACCCACTACATACAAACCCACCGTTAAGAACCCGAGAGACCCATACCGCGGGTTGCCCTTTGCTTAGAACCCAACCGGAATTTGGGTGAGTCAGCTCCCCACTTTCCCTCAACGGAAGTGCGTCACAGGCTCCTAGCAGGCGGGGCCATTGTGCTGGTTGCTATGGTTACGCACCAACACACCTTGGATGAGGTGGTCAGGCGCCGTCTTGCCCGTCCCTACCTGCCCGGATTCCCCCTTTGCGTGGGCGGTGAGAGGGAGAGAGAGCGAGAGAGACGGGTAGAGGAAGGGATAGGGGAGAAAGGATAAATAACGCGTAGGGGTTTGGTATATTTCGTAGTTTTCCACTCCTTGTTTGTGTTGGAGTGAAAAACACAGGTGGATTATTTAGTTTTTTTTTTTTTTAATCTTCTAAGGTTTTGCTATTTTTAGCGCAACCTTAAAGTGGGTCTATTTTGATACAAGGGGGTTTCGAAAATCGTAGGCCTACGTAAATAAATTCGGATCGTAAGAGCTGCATGTACGTTTTCGAACGATGATTCTAAATGCGAAATCAACAATCTCCTCATTAACGCCTGAACAACATTAACGTAACTTCATAACAAATCCTCATAACAAAATCTACAAAATTTATTCGTGGGGGGGCCCCCGCTAATAATAATTATTATAAACTTTATTCAGAGAGTGTTGCCGAAGATCTATAAAGTCTTTGTGTGGCAACACATTTGGTCTTAATTTTGCAATCAAGAAAAAGAAAAAATACACACAAAAATTGTATCACACGATATGGGAAATAATATAATCAATTAGGGACAAAAAAAAACAACAAATCAAAAATAGAAATAAATTTAGTTGTTAATTAGCCACTCTTTTATTTTATGTTTGGCAGAAGTGTAGCGAGTTAAATCGAGCAATTTTGATGTGATTAAATTGAAAATTGTTAGAATGTAATTAACCGTAATTTTTTTAGCCATAATTGTATTTAATCAGTGGAATCTTGAACCTTAACGTTTTATCGCGAAGGAAACTCGTTTTAAATTCGTCTTTAATTTTGAAATCGTTGCAAAAGTAATTTATTTGCTTAACAGTAAAGTCTCTCAGTTTAAGTTACATTTAAAATTCGGCGTTCCTTAAATAATTCCCTATAGAATTGTAGTGGTTAGGTTTTCTAAACAGGACCTTTAAAATTTGATTTTGTACCCTTTTTAGCCTGCCAATAAGGTTTAAAGATGCAAAACCATACACTTCAATATCATCTTAGATGTCTGGTTACCAACGCATCAAAGACGATTCTTTTGTTCTTATTATTCAATAGCTAACAGTGCAAATAGCTATACAAAATAAATATTCAGTGACAATCGCTATACAAATTAAACGGTTATTCCTAGAGCCAGCGACTCGACATCGGTTTAGATACAGGTGACGTATACAATACAATTATAGGGGTATGGGAAAAGGTGGCTCGATGGTTTTCACGACTTGTAGCAGGGGTCCCGGAATCAAGCCTTTACCTCCGCCATTCGTGGAATTTTCTGGAAGAGAAGAGTAAAGCCTCGTGCTCATGTCGAGTGTGGCATGTAAAAAATCCTACGAATTTCCAACTGGAATTACGTAGCAAAATTGCCCCTTTGCCTTCAGGCGCTATGGATTCGGCTAGGGGGGGGGGGGGGGGCGAAACATCCACGTCGAAGAGGATGACTAACCAAAAAAACTGCGTCACCGTTTAGGAAAAAACACATTAAAGCTCGTATCCCACGAAATTCAGTTGAAATTCAGTATCCCACGAAATTGGAGTTGAAACTATACTTCGAACTACAGTTCGTTTTATTCGAGTGAACACTAATCTGTTTTTTTCTTTTATTTGTGCAGGTGCACAAATAAAAGAAGAAAAAAACAGATTAGTGTTCACTCGAATAAAACGAACTGTATTTCGAAGTATAATTTCAACTCCCATTCCAGGGAACAAGGATTGTTTTCAGTCATTGGTAATGTTAGAGAGTGACCGCAATTTGTGTATGTGCGTGAGCATGTGTGTAAAAGTGCTAATTTCCAATTATTTTCCAATGTTTTCCATCAACAGTGGGATAGTTTTTTGCGTCGCTTTACACTTCCTCTTTGATGACTATTTCTGGAACGTTCATAGATCTAATGATTGTTAGGGAAAGAATAAACTCAATCAATGCAGTAGTGAAAAACTCGTATAGCGCAGTGACATTTGCCGGCATATTGGCACCAGTATGGGTTTTGTAGGGCATAACTACAAGGTGCACTACATAAAAATGGAGGGAAAAACAACGGAAGAGCGGATTTCTTAGGCTTAGAATAACGTTGTTTTCTCCAACAACAAAAATCGCGCGTTTTAGGTCTAAGAAATCCACTCTTAACAGCATCGGCTTCAGTATGACGCCCTTCTGTTTCTCTTTGCAGTGCCCCTTGCAGCTAATCCATTAAGGCTCCAGCATAGAGTTATATACAATAATACTACGTTGTGTCACTGCTCTATAGGGATTAATTCATGAAACGGGGCCGTAGAGCAGATAGACAATAACAGCTCACCAGCTTAAACCATGCGCAATGGCTGTTTGCTGTGACGTCACCATGAGTTAGCCAATGACGAACGAGAACAACGGCTGTTTGGCCGTCTGATTGGACTAGCCCAGTCACGTGGTATGCACGTCACAGCAAACAGCCATGGCGCGTGGTATACTTCTCGGTTATTTCCTCACGCCATCCTCAGCTGAAAAACAACAAACCTCTAACAAGACGAATTTACTCTTCCCACTCAATAAAAAAGTATTTTAACAGAAACAAAAACCGAGGCTTCTCCAAATTCGTTCAAAAAATCGTCAGGCAAGCAGAAAGACACATTTCTTTTTGTGAGAAATGGTCAAATTAACAAACATCACAATGCAAGCATTTAGTTCAACAAAAGCTAACAGATTACCTTCCGTGTATTACAAAACAAAACTAGCCTATATATTGGCGTTTCTTCGTTTACAGACAAAAGCAACCCAGTTGGCTTTCCTGCATTACAGCATAAAGGAAATCACAGTTATTATCACTGCAGCAAACGACAACACAAAACAACCGTATTACTACGACGAAAGCAACCCGGTTGGCTTTTCTGCATTACAGCAAAAAGGAAATCCCTCAATCACAACACCAAAGCTTAGAAGATTTTCTTTTGTTGTATAAATAAAGCAACCATGTTGGCTTTCCTGCATTTCAATTTTTAAAAAAAAGTAACTAAGTTACTGCCATACATCACAGCAAAACAATCCTAATGGCTTTTCTTTTATTGTAGATAAAAGCAACCCGGTCGGCTTTTCTGCATTACAGCAAAAAAGCAAATCCAGTAATCACAACACAAAACAAGCTGATTGGGTTTTCTTTGTTTTAGAGATAAAGCAACTAAATTGGCTTTCCTGCGTTTAAATAATAAAAAAAAAAGCAGCCCAGTTTACTGCCATTCATCGCAACAAAACAATTCTAATGGATTTTCTTTGTTGTTTATAAAAGCAACACGGTTAGTTTTCTGCATTACAACAAAAAAAAGCAATCTCATAATCACAACACAAGCGAGTTTACAAAAGCAACCCAGTTGTCATAAGATAACATAACATAACATAACATAACATAAGATAATATAAGATAAGATTCGCCAACTTAATCGCACCGAATAATACTTCGGACGTTAAATGAAACCTTGAACATTGCTACCGAAAGTAGCAATGTTCTAGTTTTCATTTAACCTTCTAACTATTAAGCGGTGCGATTAACTTGGCGAATGTTTTGGTGTGTTAATATCACTCCTTTGAAGGGCCGAACCATTCGGAACTAGGCGGCCCCTTTTACCAGTTTTGGTTTTTGATATGATGTTCTTTACGAGAATGGTTACAAAAAGGGTAAAACACTTTGCCACTAAATCAGGTCCCAGGTACAGAAAAAAATTCTGTCCTGCAGGTTAAAACTGAAATTCTTGAAAGTGAAGATACGAATTTTTGTACTATTCAGCCAAAATGACGAAATTGTATTGAAAATGTTTGATAATTATGACCATCTTTTCAAGCTATCCTCACACGAGTTACATGATAATTTTCAATTTTAATGAAAACAGAAATAAAAAAAAAGTTTGCTGAAATTAGAATTTTGCAGAATTAGAAATATCGATTTTGTTAGAAAGTTTGGAGCAATCTTTTCATGCTACAATCGACATGAGCACAAGCATAGCAAAGCCTTTTCTGCACGCGCATACAAGAGCAAGCAACGATCAAACGGAACAAAAACGTTCTGCATAATACAGTAAAACATTACATGCTTTGAGTCATCCTAGAATATATGCTTGTTCACTATTTCTGAGTACAACGTGTTTGCCGTTGAGTCATCAAACATTGTAACAGGTCCCTATATCCACGCTGAATTAATACAAAACTTGAACGCATACTTTGAATCAAGCTTAAGGTCTAAAGAAGGTTTTTTTCCACTGCTTTTTTCTCATCCTGAGAACGAATAACACCTGAATTTTTTACTCAGTGGTTAGTGAGATTTGTTGATAAGTTTGTTGATGAATAAAGGTCCTTGAACAATTTTTTTAGTTTGGGAAAATCCTTGAAAAATTACATTGGCTTTGAAAAAGTCCTTGAAAGTATTTGTGATTTTGCGCGAATCCTGACCTGATTCCTAGGAATTTTATATATTCCTGACGCTAACCAAGTACATGGAAAAAGCTGCCTAACATCAAGTATCTACACACATGCTAGTGTGCCGCCGCTAAGTAACAGTACATGGAAAGTTTCCAAAAAGGGTCGACCTTTGAAGGAAGTGCTATCATTCAACCAGGGAAAAGCTGACAAGGTTAATCCTATTAACCAACTTAATCGCACCGAATGATACTTTGGACGTTAAATGAAAACTTGAAGATTGCTCCCTGGAATTGGAGTTCAAATTATAGTTCGTTTCATTCGAGTGAGCTCTAATTTGTTTTTTATTTGTGTTTAGTGATATGAAGTGAAAAGAGGGAAGAAATTACGTGAAATTTATCCAAGAACATTATTTTACAGTGAAAAACATTTATCAAATTGAAAAAAAAGGAGCGAACACCCCCACAGGAAACAAAGCTCGCATTTGTTAAGTTGTTTGCAAAGTAAGTGAAAAATAACATTAAACATTTTTTTTTTAAACGAGGGTGTCGCTGCCCACAACTAAAGCAAAGTAATAGAAAAATAAATTACAGAAAAAAAACACAACATCAAATGACATTGCATTGTAACATGTTGCAGATTTTATCCATCCCCAAGGAAGGAAAAACACAGAATTTAAATAAATTGACTAGAAGCAACTCGGGGAGAAAGATAGAAACAAGAATGACCCAAGTAAAACAATAAACAGAACAATCCATGCCAATGATGACATTTAGTTCAGGTCTGAGTTTTTAATGATTTTTTCTCCAACAGAATTCATTTCAGACAACTAGTTACGAACACGTGCTCCAAACTTTCACATCGCAGGAATTTCTTTAATATCATTTGGCATAGCATTGTAAAATTTCCTTGCAACGTATTTCATGGGGAAACTAGCTCTAATGTTGTTTTTTTTCCAAACGGCGAAGTTTTTGGTTTAATTAATACTTAAAACTGTTAAGGGCTTTTTCCCCCGTGATATTACACAATGTTACATGCGCAATATTTTACGCCAATTCGTAAATTCCACGATTCAAGACAATGAAAAAGAGGGAGAAAGTTCATTCTTTGCACGGTAGCAATGAAAATGGGCGATTAAGTTGATTCTTTGCACGATACCATTTAAAATGGGCGAGAATCCGGCAACGTGAAGGGGTAACATCGATTAACAGTAACAGTCAGCAACAAACGAACCATTACGACATTGTTGTGCACGAAAAACCTTGGCAATCCCGTAGATTCCCGTGAAACCAGCAGAAAACTCCGGGCACCAACAGAAGCAAACACCCAATGCTACAACAAACGTGACACTGTGACAACATGGCGCCTTACTAGACCGCAGCTAGTTTACACGTACTTCGTTTAGAAGGTGACCCCTTTAAAATCCCCCCTACATCTTTCTCCCTTTACGAACAACCGACGCGACCTGTAAGGCAGCCCGCAGACATGTTTTTTCGAACGTGTTAAGACCACTTCGCACACACAAACACACTCACATACACAAACGTACGTAAAAAGAAAAAAAAAACTTTAAAAAAAAAAACACGTATGACAGACAAGAGAAAGAATGCAAATTTTTACAAAACGCAATAAAGGTGAGCTTGATCGAGCGTCATCTTTCGCCAAGGTGACAGCACAACTCGATAGCACACGACCTTCAATCGTAACAAAAACGTCGATATATAGAACCGAGTCAGGCCGCGCGCGCGTCAGGAGAGAGAGACTGAGAAGAGGGCATCCCCCGAAAGCACGTGCTTTGGTCGGGGTTCCCAACGATCGGTCGGCTGGGGTTGTAATTCGATCAAAATACTACTACGTTACGTTTTCATTCGGAATTTTTATGTATGGCAAGACTTGTTGCTCGAGGCAAACAGCCGTGGTAAGAGGGGGATCGAAACCTGCCCGCCGTGGGGAAGTTATGGTACCGCAAAGATGATTATCGCTCTTAAAACTTGCGCTCCGACTGACCTGTATCGTAAAACAGGTCAATAAGATGGAGGTCTAAAAGTGACAACCAGAAAATTTGTCAATTTTAAGTGCGCACAGTGTAACACGGGAAAAAAAACATCAAAAACAAACAATCAAACAAAACTGTACTGTTTTAAGAATAAGTTGGCCTCCAACACGACGCAGTGTAGAAGAATTTGTAGGGACAGTTGTAAACATGTCAATAAGATGGAGGTCAAGTGACAATGAGAAAATTTGTCAATTTTAAATGCGAACCAGTAAGCGCCAGTATAAACACGTAAAAAATAGACATCCAAAACAAACAGTCGAACACTATACTAAACAATTATATTTTAAGAATAAGATGGCCGACAGCACAACGCAGCTTTCTGCGGGGGCAGATTCCAGCATCGCACCGTCATCTGTGCCAGAGGCTCTAACGTGCTCCCAGGCGACAAGGCCATTGGCCCAAGGTTATTTTCGATTCACTGGAGCCGTCATTACAACCTGAATACTAAAAGCTACCTCAATTGGCCCTCACAATCGTTTAACGCTTTGACATGTAACAATGTAAACATGGGAACCGTTGGACACCATTGTTGTGACGTAGGACTTGATATCGAGTCTGTTTGGTTGCCACGTTAAGTTTGTCATGTTCATTCCCGTTATATGATTGACGAAATACAATAATGTAAACTTTTCGGCCTTTTTTATTACAACGTTTTCTCACTTGGCATTTACCCTGGACGTTACCAAGTTTTCATACATTCATAGCATAATACGTGGTGCGTCGGTCGCCCAATATGTTAAACGAACGAGCACCTACATTGATGAAAATGAGTTGCAGTACAACAAGTGCTGTAAAACGGACACAAGGGCCACCAGCCTGCACGAACAATGCGGAATGGCTGAGTTTGAGTTTGAGTTTTATTATAAGGAACCTCGGCCCAAAGCCATGCGTCCCTACAGAAACCAAACTGGTGAATGCTACACACTACACCCTACATCCACAGCACACTACGATGACAACCAGTCGTAACAAGAAAAGTAGACAGTGGGAATGGCTGGTGACTATTTACGGAATTGCGGATTAGGTTTCGATTTCGAGAGACAGCAGACGTAGTGCAAAAAATGCGCTTTAAACGCACCTAGACTCGATTGACTACACTACGTCACGGATAAATAGATCTTTACGTCAAACTTGCAAGGTGTTTTTTTGAACGATAAAGTTTAAAAGCAGCTTTACAGCCCTTTACGTAAGGGTGAATCGGTGAATTCATAGCAGCCGCCATCTTGCATATTCGTGTTTGATTCGCGTGTCACGAGATGTCGTCGTTCGTCCCGGAGCAGCCTCGAATGACACAAACATAGGTATTAGACCTTCAAAAATTATGCGATTGAGGATATGGCATTTGTAGAATCGAAATTATTTAAATGCGGTGATATGACGAAGATACGAACCAACGTTCCCGAAGCCTTAACCCATTCAAAACTATTACGCAAATTTGCACACACCGAATTATCCACGTCAAATACCAGTTTTCGGCTGGCGTGTATACCTCCCCGGTAACAAATCTCTTTTCTCGTTATACCGTATAAAAATCTAGGGTTACAAGACACGTCATTTCCCACTGGCCATCTCCTATTCACATACTGTAGACCGGGAGTGGGGGAGGGGAGGGGGAAGTCGGGGTGAAACGAATATTTGCACACGACCGTTTTCTTGGATGGCTACCACGATCTCCCCAAGGGCACTGGTTGCCATGGCAACTGCCCAATGTCCACTTGACCCCTCGTGCCAACCCCTCACAATCAGCTTCCTCCCCAACGTGTACCTGCAG
>JAHWFP010015977.1:38632-49300 GCA_023313725.1 Lithobius niger | reverse complement strand
CAGCAAATTGCTGCATAAACTAGAGCTATATGGTTTTGATGGGTTACGCCATTGTTGGTTGAAGGCCTTCCTAACAAATAGATCTCAGTATGTAACTCTTGAGGGCTCAAATTCGACCATGAAAGATATCTCTAGCGGTGTACCGCAGGGTTCTGTATTGGGTCCCTTTCTTTTTATCATATATCTAAATGATCTTTCCTGTAGCTCTAAAAACTGTGAACAAAGAAAATTTGCCGATGATCTTTACCGGTTTGCTGCTGTTCCGAACACAAACTCTGTTTCTCTTCTACAGAGGGAGATTGATTGCGTTGAGTGTTGGTCAAACGATTGGCAACTTCCAATCTCCAGGCAAAAATGTGTGTCTTTCCATATCGGTAATAAAACTCAGTCTCACCAATACACATTAAATCATCATGCCCTACCAAATGAGACCACGGTAAAAACTCTAGGAGTCTGGTTTTCAGCTAATCTTAAACCATCCCACCACTGCGATAGGATTGTAAATAGCGCCTACAATCGCTTACACATCATCAAACGTGTATTTACCTCGGGTGACATGAAGATTAAGGTTTGGGCATTCAAGGCCTGGTGTATGTGCGCCCACTGCTTGAGTATGCTTGCCAGGTCTGGTCCCCTTACCTCCTTCGTGACATTGACCATGTGGAATCTGTCCAGCGGAGATTTACCAAAACCCTGCCGGGCCTTTCACACCTTCCTTACGCTTCGCGTCTTGGGAAGGTCGGACTTGATTCCCTCGAGCTCCGTCGCCTGAAGGCAGATTTAATCCTGACCTTTAAAATGGTTCGCGGTTTTCTTTTAATTGACATCCCACTTTTTAACTTGTCAACGAACATGTTCACTCGTGGCCACTGTTTCAAGCTGACCAAACCCCCTGCCCGGTTGGAGATTCGCCGATCCTTCTTTGCAGTGAGGGTAATAGAGCCCTGGAACGCTCTACCCGAGTCGGTGGTATCAGCTCTGTCCGTGGGCTCATTCCGACATCGGCTTGAGGAGGTTGACCTGAGGCGCTTCCTTAAGAGACCAGATTTCTGTCCCCCACCCCCATAATTGGGCTGGTGAGGAAGTTTCGGATGAAGGGAACATTTTTTTTTTTTTTTTTTTTGAAAGAAAAGGAAAAAAAGAAGAAAAAAAAAACTTCTCAAATGTTTCTTGCTTCTTTAATGTCGGACCGGGGTAAGTGGCATTTATGCCCTCCCGTTTCCCAAAACACTGACCATTTTGTGTTTTAAACCTTCATTATTATAATAACTGAACCTAAACGGTAATTTTTGTAGGATTGTTTGGAATGGACACCGAATCAGTTTTTGCAAAATCTTGCAAAAGGAGGAGGGGGTCAGTGTTTAATTCAACTACCCATCCAAATTCAACAAGCAAAGGGGACGAAGAGAAGGAAAGGGACGGGTTGTAAGGGATGAAACACTCACCGAAAACAGGGAAACAACCACGGGCAAAACAAACGGGCTGCTAGTATTCAATAAAACAACCTTGGGAGGCGTCCATTTCAATTCATCAAATGTGCTAATATTTTTTTTATTTTAAAAGTTCATCGCAAGTTTTAATTAATATTATATAATGCAACTGAATGACAATACTAACCACGCTTGCAACAATAATTTTGCATTTACGTGCGACTTCAGGACCGCAAGCTTCTAGCTGCCATCCTAATTTTAGAAAAAGGCGCTTCCCATACGACCTGTCTGCCGAAATTTAGGTTTGGCAACTTTCCCCTAGTGAGCTCAGGTGTCTTTATACCCTGTTAGAATTTACATGGGAGGCACTGGATTAGCTAGCTAGTTACTAGTTACTAGTAACGCAAATCAACGTTATTTAGGGCACTATTTCTCCATATTTCTCCAAGTTCTACCAAACTTCAATGTTGTAGTTTTCTTCGTTACTGGACCCAACTCACCTATTTCCAACAATTTGCAAAGATTTCTACTGCTTGGGGAATTTACACCAGTAGACAGAAATCAGGTATAGGGAAATGATCATTATTTATGGTTGACGGGGAGGGCTGGAGGAAATGAAAACGTGACCACCAAATTTTCGATGACCCTCCCCTTCGAGACCCTGAAAAAAATCTTGGCCCTCCACTCAAGGTCCAAAAAAATGTGATCCCCCCCCCCCTCCGAAAAAATGCGCTTTTCGTACACTCATTGAGACTGTCTGCAGATGATTCCTGTATCCAAAATTAGTGCTGTAGCTAACGTAACTATAGCTCTCTACACCGACAGTTACCATTAGTTGTACGGAAATGTGTATAGTTTTTCACGAAATGACATATTGTATTAAATATATTCCATAAAATATTCCTTATAACCATATCTTGTCAAGATTCATACAATAAGTATGATGAACACACTGTTTGCTTTAATGCCCACATCCGTAACATAGTCAGCACTGGAAAGACGGAAGAAGTCAATAACCAGGTACCAAGCTTTTCTACAAAGTTTTTTGTAAAAACTAGACTTGCAGAAATGATACTAATAGCTTCAATATCCCGTAATACTCACATCATGCAGGTCCCAGAAGCTGAGACGTTTTTAGAAATAATCACTGCTGAAAGTGCTATTTTTGAGGCACAAAAATTAATTTTTTTTCCAGTTGGTCAGTGTGTCTTTGATCCACCCCCTCTTCACGGCCCCTGAAAAATGTATGACCCCCCCCCCCCCCTCGAGAAGGTCCAACCACTCCAAGGTGTAATTGTGGTAAAATGGAGAGCACTGACCCACCTGACAAAAATTAACTCGTAACGGAATATCACCTAACCTGCTTTTCAATTAAAATCTAACCCTCAATAACGTTGCAAATGTGTTACTAGCTACTAGCTATTTCTTCCCACTCATCCGCATGTTAACTTCCGTAGAGTGATTATTCATCGATACCGAGATAACGGGAAGGCTATGAAATTGTAGAATGGCTATGAAATTGGAGAATGGCTGCAGTATGACACGAACTGCATACCTTTCTGGTTTACAGTCTGGGGGTGTAACCGGAATGGCGTGGGAGGGCGCATAGAAACGAAAGTATGGTTATAACTATTGTTAGTATTGTCAGAATCGTCTCTGATTGGATGGCGAAAGTTCTGACAATGACAACGCATGTACTGACGTGCGTATCTAGACACACGCTAGTGTGTCGTTACAAATCTGAACTACGTTGCACAAGAAATTGTGTTTACGTCCAATCACGAAACACAAACAACATGTCAAAACAAAAACAAAAACTGATAAAGAGGCGATTGGGATGAGAATGGTTCGGCCCCTCAATGGAGTGATACAAAATTAAAATACTGGAAAAATGGCCAGTATTATTACAATTAATCATATAAAAAACCAAAACTGGTATAAGGGGCTGCCAAGTTCCGAATGGCTCGGCCTTCCAAAGGAGTGCTATCAACACACCAAAACATTCGCCAAGTTACTCGCACCGCTTAATAGTTCGAAGGTTAAATGAAAACTAGAACATTGCTACTTTCGGTAGCAATGTTCAAGTTTTCATTTAACATCGACGAATTTCATTTGGTGAATGTTTTGGTGTGTTGATATCACTCCTTTAAAGGGCCGAGCCGTTCGGAACTTGGCGGCCCCTACTGCAAGTTTTGGTTTTGAGATATGATATCATTCCTTTTTTTTTTAATTGTGTATTGACTCAACTCCACTACCGTACAGATGTGTAACAAAGTGCCACGTCAACAAGAAATTAGTTTTCAACAATTTGCTACTACCTTTTACCTATAGGTCGAACCATTCTCAACTTAAGTCACTTCTTTATAGGTTTATGGTTTGGTTTTAATTTTGTTGTAATTTGTTTTATTTAGTTAGTTTTGGTGTGTTGATATCACTCCTTTGAAGGGCTGGACCACACTCAACTTGATGGCCTCTTTACCAGTTTTTAGCTTTATTTATTTTCTTCATTTTTATAGTTGGTTTATATTTCGTGAATTGGACCTTAATACAATTTCTTTGTAACGTTGTTTAGATTTATCGTGATAGAGTAGTGTGTCTAGGCACGCACGTCAGTATACACGTTCTCGTTATCCAAACTTTGGCCGTCTAATGATATACGATGCCGACAATACTAACAATGATTATAGCACTATTTCTAGACACACGCTAGTGTGTCGCCGCCAAGTAGACGTTTTATTGTTGTTGGAGCTTAATTGTTAGAGGGTAATTGTTAGAGTGTAATTGTTGTCAGATGGCGGCTCACTATAGCAGACTGTGTCTTTTAACTGAAACCAACTTATACGTGATTTCAGCATATCTTTGCAAATCGTTTGAATCAGGTGTCTTGGGTCCAGCAGCAAAGAAATACTCAACACGAAAATGTGGGAACGTGTCCTTCATGGAGAGAAAGTGTCCTCAATAACGTTGATTTGTGTTACTGGTGACTAGTAACTAGTAACTAATCCGCAGGCTCCCATGTTAATTCTCATAGGGTATAACGACACGTCTACAGATCATTAGGGAAAATTGCCAGATCTAAATTTCGGCAGACAGGTAAAGCGTCATATGGGGAAGTGCCTTTTTCTAAAATAGGGGTTGCAGCTAGAAGCACGTGGTCCTGAAGTGGCTCGTAAGTGCAAAAGTATTGTGGTAACCATTGTTTGTATTGTCATCCAACAGGAGATTATAACATGCTTAAGTGTTACACGCTTATCGTTTCAGTACCTAATTGCCAGAATTCATAGTTGTTGCGAATAGGTGGTGAAGGTGGGCTGGATTGATACTTGGGTGGGTGACCGCCTGGGAATCTGGCTGTTGCAGACATAGGGCCTTAGGGCTTCGGGCAGATGACCAGGAGTGGTTAACGCTCATTAAACCCTTTGAAACCCTTTGGTTCACGAAGAGACGGAGTATCTTTTATTGCAAAGGTTTGGTCGTTTTTTTTCCCACCAAATCCAAATCGTTTTTTTTTACGGTACGCGAAATCAAAATAAATTATATGCCCCACGACCCGAATAAATTTCTCATTACTGGTGCAATAAGACATAGGGTATCTTTTATTCCATAGGAATTGATTAGGTCCTTGCAATTATCATACTGTTACGCTAGTTATTAATTTATTTGGAATGACAATAGCAAATGTGAAAATTATGAATGAGAACATTCATACAATAAAATACCTCCAGACAAAAAAGGTAGGGGTGACATTTACACCGTTAGATTTTTTGTACATTCACAGGCCTATGAAAGTCGTGATATCCACCCAAAACCAAAACTGGTAAGAGAAGCAGCCAAGTTTATAAAAAAGGTCGGCCTTTCAAAGTAGTGATATCATTCAACCAGGGAAAGGCCGCCAAGATTAATCCTATTAGCCAAGTTAATCGCACCTACTAATAGTTCGAAGGTTAAATGAAAACTTGAAGATTGCTAACGCTAGTATCCATCTTCTAGTTTTCATTTAACCTTCGAACTATTAGTAGGTGCGATTAACTTGGCTAATAGGATTAACCTTGGCGGCCTTTCCCTGGTTGAATGATATCACTACTTTGAAAGGCCGACCCTTTTTGTAAACTTGGTGGCTTCTCTTACCAGTTTTGGTTTTGAATGGATTCGTACTTACCTGCCGTCCCACGCCATCTAGGCTCCTAACCATAAAAGGTACGCAGTTCGTATTATAATGCACCCATTCGTCCAATTTCATAGCTGGAAGCCTTCCTGTTATCTCGGTGGCGATGAATAATCGCCGTATGGGATTTAACATGGGGATGAGCGGACTAGCTAGCTATAGCTAGCTATCCAGTAACACATTTTTAACGTTATTGAGGGTCAGATTTTGCATTGAAATCATCTTAGCTGGCATTCCTACACGAATTAATTTTTGTCAGGTGGGTCATTGCTCTCGATTTCAACACAATTTAAGCTTTTGTACCGCATTATTATTTTTCCCCAAGTACCTGAAATGTGCCCAGCTATGCTTCAGGATATAAATCACTAACGCTACGGCGTTGCGCTACAATGGTTTAAACCCTCGACAATTGAATTGATGTGATGTTTGCTGCCTAACTGCAGGCCAGTTAAGTTGAGCCTAATGCACAATTAAAAAAAAAAAAGAAGTGATATCATATCAAAAACCAAAACTGGTAAAAGGGACCGCCAAGTTCCGAATGATTCGGCACTTCAAAGGCATGAGTTTGAATACTTTCGTCAATACTTTGGCGTTAAATGAAAACTTGAGCATTGCTACCGAAACTTTGAGGGGCTTTGAACCATTCTGAACTTGGCGGTCTTTTTTACCAGTTTTGGTTTTTGATATGATACATATAGCGGCGACCTCTTTGCCAGCTTCACTGTTTTATTTTTAGCCATAATCGTTGCTTAGTCCTACGTAACAAAAAAAACTGCTAAAATGTTAAAAATAAATAATAATAATAATAATAATAAAGCCAGATGAGCTTCAACCAAAAGGTAAAAAGTCAAATGTAGCCGAGTAAGTATTGCACCCAGAATGTTATGGAACATTAACAAGTACGGCAAGACCATTAAAATCAACGTAAATAGGTATTTAAAATAAATTCCTCTAAATAGATATTTAAAATAAATTCCTCCGCCTACTATAGCCCCAAAGCCTGTTTCCTGTAACGATCGGCGCTACTGTGCTCTTAAAATGGAACATGTCGTAGTATAGGAGCTTTACTGTTGATAACCATTGAAAAGTGCTGATGACAAAGATAACAAAGACTGGAACCAGGTTCTTGCCAGTCTTCAGTCCTGTAGATCAAGATGTAAACCAGACTGCGAGTATCACTGTTATATTAAAATCTATCATAAAGTACAATAAGTATGGCTCACCGCTCAGAAAAAAAAAATTATATCGGAAATCCGTGAAGCGAGAAGCAAGCTGTAGAAGACATGACACAAACGTAAATTACAAACGAGGTAGGAGCCAGGCTGTCGAAATAGCTAAGTGGAAAACCAATTCAAACCAAAATAAAACCCTTACAGAAGGTTGGAGATAAGAAGAGTCAACTTAAAATTATCTTTAAAATAAGATAACCCTTACGGAACCTCTTTACCACTCCTCGAGAAAAGCCTCCCCCAGACAAGCACTTGTAATAACGGTGACTTCTGGTCTAGCCCTAACCTCAAAGAATCCTCTGGATTCTTAAACCATGCGCAATGGCCGTTTGCCGTGACGCCACCACGAGTTAGCCAATGACGAACGAGAACAACGACTGTTTGGCCGTCTGATTGGACTAGCCCAGTCACGTGATATGCATGTCACAGCAAACAGCCATGGCGCATGGTATAGATTCCTATGAAATTAGTTAGTTTCAGTTTAGGTGACCTTAAATTCGACTTAATTAAGATGCACGCCATTGAAATAAGTATTCAATCATCATCAACATCAACATATAATATATTAACAGCGTACCGCGCCGAACTTTTGCGAATTTTGTGATCGCATCTCCTCCGTTAATATTTGGTGGTGCGGATGGTGTCAACGGACAGCTGCCGTCGTGCAGTTTTGCAGCTTAAGGCAGAATTTCGATTGATCGTGCCATTCCGGAGGCCCCAAATGGCCAGTTTCATTGTTTTTAACATTGTAGCATATTGCATCATTCAAGCCAAAGCTAGGCCTAACTCAGAATTGATTAGTTTCAAACCCATGACAACTAAAATATGAAGAAGACCAGGTAGAGTTGTAAGCTGATGAAGAGCATAATCCAAAGTAAACTTTATTCAATATCTTTAATTAACTAACATACAAACATAGCGCACGTGAACAGAATAACATGCATCGACGAAGCACAAGTAAATGGCCTACTGGCTGCAAAAGATAATTGAAGAAATCAAATTGCATTGTCTTACGGGTAGAACAAGAAATAAAGAAAATGACAGAAAATTTCCACATATGTGATGAACATGACAAATATACACCAATAATGAATATCCACACCATATAATGGCGTCGTAGTGCACTTTAGTTAGAATTACATAAAAACCCGCGCAACTTTAGCATCTGAAGATAACATTGACAAGCATTCGCAGTTAGCGCTTAACATATCAGTATAAGAAGGTAGCGTTTCAGATTTTTTCCCCCTCGTTTCACTGCTTTTGAATACTTTTTGGAGAGGGATGGAGGAGGGAATGAAGGGATGGAACATTAAGTCATTACATTTACGCCGTATCGTTTTTTTTTCTTTTTCTTTTTTTGTACTAATTCCTTTAACATATTATATCATCTTGGAGTATTTTCGTCACTATTTTTACATTTGCGTAAATCGACGACATGAAAAATCGCCTGGGCATCTTTCAGGTGAAACGTGATTTATTCAAGTAATTAATGAATGGATAATAAGCTACTCGGAGAGCTAATGGAGAAGTGTTCAAGATAAGTGACTACTTAAAATGTGAGCAAGTACTGGGGTAATGATGCGATATATTCCTATTCTTAAGAAAGGCTGTCGTAAAGATATTACAAACTGCAGATCAATTGCCTTGCTGTCTGTCTTCTCCAAACTTATTAAAGACAATACAACAGTGACAGAACTCAGAAACGATGCAACATAAATTTATGTATTTATTTATTTATTTATTTATTTATTTAATAGAGAGGTGTCTAACGTGTAACCAAAGCTGTGACCGTGACCATTTGTAAACTTGTATTACATTTCCTACTATGGTGGCAACGTCAGGGATGCTATGGGATGCTATGGGATGCCATCTTGGCCATCACGCCACTGGACTGGCTATTAGGAAACAAGTGCCGGAAATAAACTGGCATCACGGCGATACTCGGTGCCCAATGTAACAGACGTAACCTAACCTAATCTACAATAAACACCAACTACATCACAAACTTCACCCTTAAAAAAAAACAATAAACATCGATGAAAATGGAGTTACGTCTTGAAACTATAGCAGACAATAGAGTAGCTCGTTTCCTGTAGAGCAGCTATAATAAGGGCGTTTGGCTACAACGTCATACGAGCATGATCTGGAGCCGGTGGTTGAGCTAATTTGCAAGGGGCACGGCATATAACACGGAGGTTGCAAGCTGCTGCAATTCTCAGTACGTGGAAGCGTAAGGGGTAGGACAAAACAACGTTTTTTTTAGGAGTAAGAAAGCCGCTCTCATTGCATCGGCATGACTAAAGACGCCGTTGTTTTGGGTTTTTTTTTACCTCCTATTGTATCCGGTGCCCCTTGCAGCTGTAGTTCAACGACCGGCTGCAAACGCTAGCCTCGTAGCCAGTATGGCGTTATTGTCACTACTCTATAGAGCAGTGACACGACGTAGTATTACTGTGTATAACTGGAGCCTTAATGGGTTAGCTGCAAGGGGCGCTGCAGAGAGAAACAGAAGGGCGTCATACTGAAGCCGATGCTGTGAAGAGTGATTTCTTAGACCTAAAACCCGCGATTTTTGTTGTTGGAGAAAACAACGTTATTTTAAGCCTAAGAAATCCGCTCTTCCGTTGTTTTCCCCTCCATTTTTATGTAGTGCACCTTGTAGTTTGCACTCCAAAACCCATATTGGTGCCAATATGGCGGCAAATGTCACTGCTCTATAGGCTGCCATCTAGACGATATATGGTAGACTGCGTTTACCGGACAAGCAGATACACGATTTATGGCCGAGCCAAATGTGATACTTCCGCTTAGAGATGATGGGATGGCAGCCGCTATAATGATTGTCATGGAGTAAAAAATGTTAGAGAAACACCAAGTCCGAAGAGTAGGGTAAAACAAGCACAGCTACAGTCACGCTGTGATACTCTTTTCAAAATTTATCCTACCACAGGCAAAAATTTGCACTTATTTTCCAGTAGTTGTTCAGTTTTAGAAATCGATGTTTGCATAATTTTCAAGATGTACAGCGTTTTCACATTTGTGGCGATCTGCTCAATACACGCATTGCCTTCGTCACACAATTACGACAGAAATGATGAATTATGGGATGTGTATGTCACGAATCTCATTCAGGCGAGAGCAGAGGCGAGAATGGAGTACATTTTTTGTTCTATCTTTAAAATTGTTGTTATAATCTGAAATTGCTGTCATGCTCTTTATAGGGGTTTACAATAATTTTCTAAATAAAATAAATAAATTGTAGCTCGCCAATCCTAAACGCAGTTTACCAAATACCGTCCTAAATCTCATTCAAACGAGAACTGGAAGTTGGCTGGCGCATGTTGGCGCGTTAGTCAAGCGCCGGAAAAAATGCTGCTTCCGAAAGTTTGGAATGCATTGTTTCTAGTACATTTGTGATCCCCTGCTATCACTAACTGCTAATTGTCAAAAGAAAGAGACAACACTAAAAAAAAAAATAAAAGACGGCGCAAGGACGTCGGACATATGACATACGGGATGAAGTTCACTCTAAGAAAAATTATCGAGTTTCGAGTTCGATTCCGGTGGTTCAGTTGTCACTACCAAGCCCTCCAAAAAGGAGCTTTGAAACACCTAACTCACCGAAACGGTGTTCAAAAAGTTACTTGTTATGTTTTCAAGTAACCAGGGGGCTTGGAAACCTTTTTTTGGAGGGCGCTGTAGTGACAAAATCATAATACCCCAAAAGAGCTCAAAAACTCACCATTTTTTCTGAGAGAAATGATTACGGCAGGACGATGGAGGTGAAAATGTGAGGATGAAAATGTGGGGATGAAAATGTGGGGATGAAAATGCGAGGTGAAAA
>JAHWFP010015977.1:13203-34247 GCA_023313725.1 Lithobius niger | reverse complement strand
GGTCTTTCTCTGTGCTCTACTGTATGGGAACGTCGAGCATGCACAGGCGAGTGGATAGCTCCCAGATTTCTGGTTACACGAACACGAATTCCAATCCATTCTACTCCCAAACCGTTTGTAGTGATTCTCGAGGGGTTAAGGGATTATGGTCAAGGAAAGAAACGTAGTATTTATTATTAATTTACTAATTATATTGTTTACTTTTGTTTCTTCCCTTACAGGAAGAACAAACGTGGTACTACTGTGCTACCAGTGAGATTCAGCGTACTGTAGACACTTGCTACGTTACACTGACCCCGAAAGAAAAGTCCAAATCAAATGACGCGAAGGTCTATTACTCCAACATCCAGTGAGTTGTTATCATTTATGTTTTTTTGTTTTTTGTTTTTACTAACTACAGTAAATGTACTGAATTTTTTATTTAAATATTTGAAAAGAACCATGAAGACGCATAAGGTTGGTGTAAAGGCGCGTTTATGCAACGACTCGCCTTTGCATTCTCGCAGCTAGAACTCAATCGCGATGGCAAAGGTGACATTGCGATGGTAACAACGCTAAATGGATTAGCTAAATCCGACATCGTTTCAGTAAATACTTGCAGTCTTATAATCCGTGCCAAGAATATAAAGAATTCTTCATGACGAAACAATTTTCCCAAACACTTCTGAACTCACGTTATTTGCTGTTTTCGTTGCGAGGCGGCAGACATAAAACCGCCGCCATGTTGGAATTTTGAGGTGATTTCTAGCTTCTAGCTGCGAGAATGCAAAAGCGAATGGTTGCGTAAACGTGCCCTTAGACTGAACATAATTTCGCAACAACTCGCTTCGTAAATTTTCTCGCTCGCCAGATTTTACTTAGTTAACATTGAATTAGTTGGTTGCTTCTCGCCGTTAACCGAGCGTGTAGTAACTTGTTCTCATCGTGGCTCACGACATGAAATAAGAAGCATGTGGCATGATGGCGTCGATTTGTGAAAACCAGAAAACAATTTTTATTTAATTCGGAATGCCACCATTCGATGGTTTTTTTTTCTCAATTCGACAAACCCGAAGCGGGCGCCATTTTGGAATTTGAATTCTCGTTACGAAGTGCTAGGTTTTCGACCGTCGTTTGATAACCGCTAGAAGGTGTTCTTCGTGCGAGAGTAGTCAGATTTTAGCAATGGCGGGAAATGATGAGAATGGTGCAGCAGTGTTTAAAATAAGCGTTGTTCTTTACAATTATTTTTTTTATTTATAATAGATTTAAATGTTTGGTATTGCCGTAAAAAAGGAGTATATGATTAAAGTTTCACTTGTTAAAATGTACACGGATAAAAATTGATCCCGTACAGCGATCTCGAAACTTAAATTTTCTCGGCTAGTATAGATTTTACCTACTTAATGCTGTATTCGGTGAATACTGCCCGTCTTTTACGGGGAATTTGACTTTCATGCGCTCTGTATTTAGTAACCATGGCAGCGAAACGTAAAGCGATGCTCTCCACATAGCTGGAGGCGCTCAGTATGAAGCCCCTGGCGTGACGGCTTCGATTTCTAACAAATAATAAAAAAAAAAAATAATTGTTGCTTTAGTAGAAAATGGAGGACTCATTTCTGAATCCCAGCATTCGACAAACCCTGATTCGACAAACCCTGAATGAGCGCCATGTTGAAAATAGAATATTAGTCGCGATCTTTCGTCTGATGACAGAAGAAAAATATTTACTGTAGGTGGCTGTGGTTTATCGCATGTATGATGATTGTTGCCGATTGTTGCTCTGAGGCAATGGCGCATGCGCACATCGTGCCCCCATATTGGCTGCGTAAGCTCAGCGAACTCGGCATCATTTTTCTTCGCTTACTTGGCTCGCCATCGGCTGCCAAGCCCCTGACTTTAAAAACTATGGAAAAGTTTCACAGCGGCAAGCGGCTTGAATTAAAAAACGGGAAAGCTTGCCCCGCTTCCAAACGACGCTCAAGCCGCTGACTTTCAAAACATCCCTATTGCTCGCTCTTCACAATCGTTCAACGCTTTCCACACCATGTTGCCGCACGCCTGGACTAAGCATAATTAAACTTGAAAAAAGGGATGTTTTTAAAGTCAGCGGCTTGCGAGTCGCTTGGCTGCGGGGAACGCTTTCCCATTGAAATAACAAACAGGCAGCGTTTCCGCTTGCAAGCGAGTCGCAAGCCGCTGACTTTTAAAACTCTTCTAAAGCACTGGAAGAATGTTGGAAAGTAAAAGCCTGAACGTGCACACATATAGGCTACACATTAAAACACGACGTCTGCCGACGTTGCAAGCCAGCAGAGCTAAAACTGCCGCCAAGTCAGGGCGGGTTTACGCAACGACAATTTTCTCGCTCACTAGCTTTTACTTTGTTAATACTAAATCTGATTGGCTGCTTCTCGCTTTTTACTGGAGAATGCGGATTTCGAGTTGTCTATACGTAGTAACCATGGCAACAACGCGAATGCAAATCTTCTCCTCGTGCCTCGCGACACGACATACGATGCGTGCAACATGACAGCTTCGATTTATGACTACAAGAAAACAATTTTTACTGCAGTACAAGACGACGGACTGATTTCTGATTGCCGGCATTCGATTTTTTATCTTCGATTTGATAACCCTGAAATGAACGCCATGTTGGATATTTAATTCTCGCTGCGAATAGCTATTTATTCTACCGTCGTCTGATCACCGCTAAGAAACTGTTCTTTGAGCGAAAATAGCAAATTTTGGACGTAGCGAGGAATGGCAACAATGCCAATTTTAATTTTTTTTAATAATAATAAACTTTATTCAAAGAGTGCTGTAGCAATGTTTGAAATTACTGTTGCACTTTTCTTTTTTAGTAGTTATTTAAAGGCGCCCTCACGTGTCAATATGGCCCGTTCTGTCTACCGGTTTTGTAAGCAAACCCCGAATTCAATGTATTCCAAGAATGGACATTATCTACTTCTCGTTCACAAAGGAATAATAACCGTAAAGGTTAATGATGAAATTAAGGCTAGATACCGTTTCCACTGATTAACACTTCTCTCATTTTTGCAGGAAAAAGGAAAACGGAAATGATAGTTTCGTCATGAAAAAAATTGGAACTGGAGAGTACGATTATGTGAAACGTGGCAGTAAGTTCCTTTTTTAAAAAAAAAACCTATTTCACATTTAAATATTTCAAAATGCAGCGTTTAGCGGACATTCTCCATGGGGGGGGGGGGGGGGGGGGGGCCGAAAAAAAAAATATGTCGATTACAACCATATGATATCCCATTGATTCGGTATCTCGCATGTTTCTTTCTATTCCTGAAACCCCTGCGAATTGTTCTCTAATTCGAGCTCTGAAGTAACTTTTGCCATTAAATTCCAGCCTTTATTTAAGAACACCTTGTTCTCAAAGTCGGGACCTTGGAAAGAATTTTTTTCCTATAATTTCGAGCCCTTCAGATACTTAAATTACCACCTTTAGGGACACTTTTGCCCTCAAACTCGGAACCTAGGTCGGCATTTTGTCTCTAATTCGAGCTCTGAAGACACTTTCACCCTAAAATTCATGCCATTACGGGCACCTTGGGAAGAATTGTTTCCTTTAATTATTTAAGTCGTAGATCCGACTTTTACCATTAAATTCCAGCCTTTATTTAAGAACACCTTGTTCTCAAAGCCGGGATCTTGGAAAGAATTATTTTCCTATAATTTCGAGCCTTTCAGATACTTAAATTACCACCTTTAGGGACAGTTTTGCCCTCAAACTCGGAACCTAGGTCGACATTTTGTCTCTAATTCGAGCTCTGAAGACACTTTCACCCTAAAATTCATGCCATTACGGGCACCTTGGGAAGAATTGTTTCCTTTAATTATAACAGTCGTAGATCCGAAGTTTCGAGTCGGACTAATATCACGTAAAAACTATTCTTGAAACAATCCTTAAATTGTTATTTGTTGGCGGAGCAAGCGAGTAAAGCAAGCGAAGCACAGCGTATAACAGACGCCATTGCAAAACGTTGGTTGGTTTATTGGTTGGGTGTTGTTCATTTGTAGTCTGGGTGGAGCCCAAATGAAAGATCAGATTGGAATGAAAATTGCTACATAGCTTGAAATCCATAAAAGTATAACTGAGCCCGAATTTGCCGTAAATCGTCCAATTATAACGGAAGAAATTAACCTTTTCGAATTAAATTTTCGAATTGTAAAATTAGGAATCCTGAATAGTTTGGGAATTCCGATGTACCACACCGTACTGCTGGAAACCAAGTGAACTTTAAAAAAAAATTAAAATTAAAATTAAAACATCATAGCTTCCTTATAGCCAACATTCGTTTTCGACGTCATTGTACAAAATAATAACATTGTTCCCACCACAGAAATTTTAACGACTACAGAAACGCAAGCGATCGGAAGAACAAACTGGATTTCGTTAACGACATACATTCGCTTCATCTGAAAAGAATGTTAGATGAATTCTCTTCAACACGGCGACCACAAGTGCCGTTGGCACCAGCACAGGGAATCCCAAATTTGATACCTTGAAACGTCGTAGTATGACGAAGCTGTTTTACACGAAACGGGGCTACACAGCATACAAAACGTTTACATGAATCACTAATTGTTAAAACGTATTCGTGCAACAGTTTAGAAATTCCCCCTTCCAATGGCAAAACACACGCCTAAGGTAATAATCACAACAGTCTCGAAAACACAGTTCAGCAATGTCCAGTATGTTCTGCCGATTTCAGGACCTGAAATGAAGGGCTGAGGAATCCAACAACAGTAAAACCGTGACAATTACGGAAATATAAATCAATCGTAAATCGAGAATATGAAAACTAATCGTGATGGTGTCGAAGTGGGGCTAAATATGAGTTGGGGGATGGCATTCACATACACTGATCCCAACTTGGAACCATGTTTGTCTGAAAGATGACGTTCTTTTGTTTGTTTTCCTTGACTTCCGACCTGGATGTTTGATTGTAGGAGGGCTGTTGATAAAAAGAAATGCACCCTTAAATTATGAAAATATCATATAAAGAAATTTTCTAAAATTGGCCTAAAAAATAAAATTTCTATTACTTGGGGAAAAACCCTACTATAGTATTCCAAAGAAACAACATTAGCCAAGAACATTAGCCAAGGCTTTAGCTATTTATTTTCCTTAGGGATGCTATGGATATTTCCATTTTTTAGCCAGTAATAATAAGCTTACTGAAGCTTTGTACAGAAACCACCCTAATGCCTAACTGAAGAATTGAAAGAAGCGATTAAAAATAAACGAAGGGCTGTCACAGACATGGCGAGATCGGGTTATAGTTTTATTAAACAAAGTAATTTTTTTCTCTAATTTGAGCATTGAAGACACTTTTATCCTTAAATTCTCGCGTTTAGGGACACACTGCTTGAGACTTTGGCAACCAATTTTTCCTCTAATTTGGGCCCTTAGACATTTTCACTTTTAAATTAACACGTTTGGGACAATTTTGCCCTCAAATTTGGGACCTTGGGTCGAATTTTTTTCTAATTCGAGCTCTGAAGACACTTTTACCTTTGAATTCAGCCTTTAAGAACACTTTGTTCTCAAATTCAGGAACTTAGGGAGAATTTTTTCGTCTAATTCGGGCCCTTAGACACTTTTATTCTTAAAATACCATCTTTAGGGATACTTTTGCCCCAAACTCGGGACCTTCGGTCGATTTTTTTTTCTCTAATTCGAGCTCAGAAGTAACTTTTACCATTAAATTCCAGCCTTTATTTAAGAACACCTTGTTCTCAAAGTTGGGATCTTGGAAAGAATTTTTTTCCTGTAATTCGAGCCCTTCAGATACTTAAATTACCACCTTTAGGGGCACTTTTGCCCTCAAACTCGGAACCTAGGTCAAATTTTTTCTCCAATTCGAGCTCTGAAGACACTTTCACCCTGCAATTCCTGCCATGAAGGGCAATTTTGTTCTCAAAGTCAGGACCTCGGAAAGAATTGTTTCCTCTAATTTGGGCCCTTAAACACTTTTACCCTTAACATTTAGGGAGAATTTTGCCCTCAAACTCGGGACCCTGAGTCGAATTTTTTTTTCTCTAATTCGAGCTCTGAAGTAACTTTTACCATTAAATTCTATCTTTTATTTAAGAACACCTTGTTCTCAAAGTCGGGACCTTGGAAAGAATTTTTTTCCTACAATTCGAGCCCTTCAGATACTTAAATAACCACCTTTAGGGACACCTTTTCCCTCAAACTCGGAACCTAGGTCGACATTTTCTCTCTAATTCGAGCTCTGAAGACACTTTCACTCTGAAATTCCTGCCACAGTTTTATGCTCAAAGTCGGGACCTTGGGAAGAATTATTTCCTCTAATTCTGGCCCTTAAACACTTTTACCCTTAACATTTAGGGAGACTTTTGCCCTCAAACTCGGGACCTTGAGTCGAATTTTATTTCTCTTATTCGAGCTCCGAAGACACTTTTATCCTTAAATTCCAACCTATAAGGACACCTTTGCTCTTAAACTTTGGACTTTGGGGAGAATTCTTTCTTCTAATTGGGTACCCTAACGCAATTTTACCATTAACTTACAGCCTTTGAGGACACTTTTGTTTTTGAATTCGGGACCATTAGGAGAATTATGCCTAAATTCTAGACTTTGTAGGGTCACTTTTACCAATAAATTCAGGACCTTAAGAATACATTTGCCCACATTTAAATGCGGCACTTTGATATTTTTTCGGTAAGGGGTGGAGTCACTGGACCTCTCCGATTTCAACCCGCATCCCCGTCCACCTCTACTTACGGGCTTTACGGGTAAAGGACTTTTCCATTTATAGACACATCACCCATAACGTCTGCAACGTGTGTGTTTGAACTGCACAACAAAATGAACAGAATGCGATTCAAACATATTTTGACAGAACGGAATATTATTTTATTATATTCCATATTATAGAGTAGCACGTTTGCGCTACAAACCCCTGCTGTGAAACTAGGAACAGAACGCCACAATTCTCCGGAAGACAGCGGATTAAATAAAAAAAAATTTCTCACATTACACACGCAGTAATTCGCACAGATGCCCATCACTCAGTTTCCCCAGAATTATTTTGTACTTTGTTTTGTTTTGTTTGTGCACTTTTAGGCTTTTTTCTTTTCTTATTAAAATATTATTATTCCCTGAAGTATCATTTAGCGATTGCAGAGAATAAGTGTAAGTGGTTCTATTTCATTAAAAGGTTAACAACATTTGACTTGAGAAACTTTTAATTTCCAGCCCGTGGTTACGTCATGGAAGTGTCTGCAGATGGCAACTGTTTCAATTACTACAAGTGCTTCGGCACAGAAGGCGAATGGAAACTCCCGAAAGAAGCTGGAGGTAAATCCAACTTATTCATATTTTATGGAAAGTGTAATGATCCAATTTTTTTTTTCATTTAAGCTCCTGATTCGTTTTTAGGCAAGTCTTAGAGGAAGAGAATGTTAGCCCCATTCAGGAAGATGTAACTCATATTTTTTGCCTTTTATTCCCATATCCACCCTGCCGAAAATTGAACCAGTTGAGTTGAGCTTAAGTTACCTGAGGTTTACGGATGTCAGGTAACCCAAGTACGTTACACGCATTGCGTCACATTACATCGAGGCTCATTCACGCGTCAGCAGTAAATTACACAACAACGTTACTTGGTGCTCAACACCAGCGCTTCATTGGCCTTTGGCTTGGTGCTTCAGCACCCAAAGCACATAGATTTATTTTGTTTCCCCTCCTGAAGTTATGCAGAAAAGAGGGTGGCATAATACATCGATTTTAACGACTCCTCAGTAAAAGGAAACATTTTTTCAAATTCAAAGTAGTACTTTATGATATAATTCCTGTAACAGTAAAGCACACCTTGAGGACCTTTTTCTGCCTGTGGCTCGGTGATTCGGCACCCAAACCACCTTCTTAATCCGGAATGTTCAAGATGGGAATTTGTCTACATATTTGATGTTAGAGGGACATGCTCTCTTCAAAATGAGATTCGTATCAGTTTTCCTCGCTATTCTCCCGAAGCATAGTCATACGGAACTATCGTTATTAAAGGCAAGTTTTATCGAATGTAAGGCTGCAGAATATACCACCTTCCAGCGCTATATCTTTGCATGCATCAAAAAAAGGAATGCACAACGCAATTTCTTTTAAAGAAAACAAACAATCCACGTGCCTCTTCAATGATTGAGTAACAATTTGGTACGCCCTCTTGCACATGGAAGCAAGCTATAGATGTTAGCGATAGTATTGACGCTAGAGAGCGCCATTGCAGATTATAACAATTTTCTGTTGAAGACACCCTTCCTTTAAGTCCTTTGCTGTAAACTCATTTTAAAACGTGACTGCTAGAAGATACACCGTTGGAATTCTTTAACTATTTTACGAGCGCCCCACGGCGAATTCAATTCCCGCCTTTCAGTCGTTAGAACTACGATATATACAAACGAGCGTTCGTTGTGAACAGCTGATTGAGATTAAAACTGCTATAGCGCCGTATTAAACGTCGTAGAGGCATGGTGCGTAAGATTTATATTGTGGCTTATAATCCCGCATAAAAATTAGAAAAAACAATAATTGTTTTAGAAATAAAAAAATTTTTGCTACGTACAACTTTTCGGTAAGTTTTTTTTTTATTTAAAATGTTACCATATTTGTTTAATTTTCCTGTGATCGTGAGGTACCCTTGAGGCCCTTTTTTGGCCTTTGGCTTGGTGCCTCAGCACCCAAAGCACCCCTCTTAATGAACTGAACTGATAGCTTCGTACTTGGCACGGAGTAATTAGCTCAATCCTGTCACACGTATCATTTATGCAAATATGCAAGTGTACAAATATTGGTCGGGGATGGTGAAACAATTTTGGTGGTGTGACGCCGAAATTTGTAGAATTTTCTGATGCATTTTGGAATTTTTTCATGTTGTCGGTGTACATTTTACTAGTAAGCAACATTTTGTACTGCTGATATCACTGATAACGCAAAATGTGCACTGATTTAAAACTTGTGTTGCTTGTTGTAGTACGAGCTGGAAGCTTGGATTTTTCTGTAGAATTATAATTACGAGCGTATTTCATCGCTCGGAGTTAATATTAAAACTAGCGGAGTCGCTTGCTTCATTCGCTCATTCCACGCCGTCTCGCTACGCTCGAGTAGATTTCTTGCTGCAACACTTATGATACAGACAGACCTTCCACATAAAAAACGATCAAGCAGATTATAAGAGTGTAGTATGCGATATTGGTTATCTCGAGAGAAGGACAATATTATCTTTTTACGTCCACGGAGGCAGCAAAAAGATCAAGCAATTTATCAGAAAAGCGCTTCTTCTCATGACAAACGCTGATTTTCGTTCGCTTCGCTCACTCAGTCAGCGCAAACATTTCCTCAGAAACGTGACTGAAACAATGTAACCACCAAGAACAACACATCATTTGTAATTTGTGTTAGAATACACTTTACATGGGTGTTCTTGTTTTACTTACTTTAAGAATATTGTTCTTTACGTCCTGCTCAGTACAGATTTTTCCATCACTTCACTTTCTGATGATCCCTCACTTGGAGAATCATCTGCAGAACGTCAGATGTAATCTCCTACGAAGGTGAGAGATGAAAAATTGATGTAGCCAAGCGACACACACATTGAAACGGTTTAGTTTACGTGGAAATCGCTGGCTTTGCTCGTTCAATCCACGTATTTCTGTGCTTCAGAAACACGAATGTTTGGAACCCTTTTAAAACCAAATCTATTGTTTTGAATTTTCCATGCATCAAGTCAGTTAATACAAAACCGATTTTAAGCTATGTATGTGCTGTGTTGCAAAATGCGTTGTCCTTGTAAGTTATTTTTTCCGCTCATTCGGCCGCGTGTCGCTGCGCTCCAGATCATCCCTCTTTGCTCGAGGACGTTTTCATGACAAACTATGACGCCATGAACTAACATGAAGAGGGTTAAAAAAAATTGGACGTTACTTCTTCAGGGTTTTTCACGTATTTGAGGGTGATATTATCAAGTTACAGTGATAAAAATAGGCCTATACTGTGCGCAATTTAATTATCTTTCGTTTGGTCCTACTCCCATCTTTGTAGGTGCTTTGGTTCCGGAGGAGTAGAGGTACAAACACAGAAACACACACACAAACACACACGCACATCATACGCCCTTAATGATGTAGATGGAAATGGATTATGGAAAATAATTCAGAAGGAAACCTAAAGATATTGCGCTGCGTGGAAAATTAAACTTTGTATTAGTATACTATAATCTTATTTGTGTTTTTAAATTAGCCTAACAACTTGTTTCTATATATCCTTTGTTATGTACTAGGATTGTAATTGTGTTATATTTTTATTTTTATTTTAAGCATTCCGACATGGTCAGTCTACGTAAAAGTGCATATGTATTTTAGGTTACCTATTACCAATTGACGACGAGTTCTTATTAAAATTTTCTTTTTTGATGGTTTATTTAAAATGTAGGGTCGAAAATGATGTGTGCTTAACGCTTCGTGAAACACGTCCACATTTTAATTTTTTTGTACCTTTCTAGAGCTTAATTATACAAGTTCCTTGGTACTTCATGCCGTTTGCTAACAAAGATTTATTGCATTATTCAAACGAACAATTTTTATTTTTGCAGATTACGTCATGTCTCTCTGCAAGAAGCCAGCGTTTTGCAACGACGCTGAACACAAAGACTTTATTTCCAAATTAGTGGGCACCAAATTGATGAACGGCCAAGTCGAAAAGATCGACTTGTTTAATCACGGAACATGCAAGAACGCTTTTCCCAAAGTATACTGAGGAGTGAGGAGTCCTGTTGATTAAATGATTGACAGAATAGCATAGTACTAATTACGAAAATTATGTCAATCAATAAATGAGTATACGTATTTGAATTCGCCTTCTTTTTTCACATTTTCTGTACCTACTACTTTAAAAATTATTAATTTCTTAACCATTTGTCTATTGAACCAAATTGTACTCTTCTGTTTTTTTTTGTTTTGTTTTTTTGACCCCATGATTCCTTGGTCACTTTTATCATCGACTAATACTGCCAATCGCAAATCACTGCTCGTGAACGCGGATTTGTGTATTACAGAACACTACAAAAACAAACTTTCCAAAGATGTGAGGGTAATCTGTTTGGAAGCTGAAGATGTCACGATTCACCCGTGACAGAACAAAAACTCCCGCATGCATATAAAAGGCGTAATTTTCGGCCAATAAATCAGAGTTACGACTTGTTCATAACCATAAAACCCTAAAAAAAGCCGAAAAAGTATAGAGCTTAATCAAGTTAGTGGCATTCAGGCTGGCGCCACATTGGAACGTTAATATGGCGACCGCCTGAGAACCAATTATTAAAGTGAGCGATCCACTTGTTTAGACTTTTTTAAGCGTCTTTATGCGTGTGAGCAAGACCACAATTCTATTTACTGGTCGAAAGTTAAAGTTATTTGCCATTGTCTGTTTGCAGGAGTTTTTTTTTAACTATTAGGGATGATTTATGTTAGTTTCTGGAAAAAAAAAACTTTTTGGGGAATTCTTAATCGCTTTGCCGTAGAAAAGTTGTCTTTTAGCAACACTCATACGTATAAGAGATGTCATCACTCTTACGTCATGTTCTGTGCATTTTAACATTGTTTAAAGATGGAACGACGAAAACAGAAATATGATTATTTCATGGTTTAAAAAAGGGTTAAAGGGTTTAACGAGCGTTAACCACTCCTGGTCATATGCGCGAAGCCCTAAGGCCCTAGGGCAACAATCATTACGATAATGTAACAATCATTACGATAACAATCATTACGAAAACAATCATAAAGATCATAACAATCGTAACAATCATTACGATAATGTTTAAATTATAATTTATCGGTTTTGATGCTCTCGGAGACTATGAAAAGGAAACATGAATGCAAGAAGTTTTGGGCTTTATTAAAAAGATATGTGGGTTTAAAAAGGCTTTTAACCTATTGTGGCACTCATTTTCGAAGAAGTTAAGCCCACAATTCTTTGTGAAAAATTTAAATTCATTGTCATTAAATGACAGCATGTAATGAGATAAATATTAAAATTAAATAGTGAACAAGTTAAATAATAAATTTTCTTCTTTTTCCGCCATTTTGCTTATTTTAAACAATGTGAAACTTGAAGGTCCCAAATTTCTTCTTGGGTGATAGTGATAATAAAAGGACCTTCCACACCCAAGCTGTTAACGTTCCTAAAAAGGTTTTTTTTCCATTGCACTATACTGTGTAGTACACTCTACTAAGGATGCGAAGCAACTAATGGGTAAGCACACACAATGTGAATATAACACACACTTCTTGATTTCGGATTTCTAAATCTAGACGATAACTAAAAATGACAGGAAACCTGAAAATCTGCAAGGCCTTAAAAAAAATCAGTTAAAGCAATCAGTCAATCAATACACGGCCTGAGCTTCTGGGGCCGGAAAGGAAGATACAACGCTACTCTGCGCGAAGAGCGTCGTAAGCTGTTTTCCAGGCATTGTTGCTGGCATTGTGTTCTTGTCAGATCCCCGAAGTTAAGCAGTATTGGGTTGGATTGATACTTGGGTGGGTGACCGCCTGGGAATCTGGCTGTTGCAGACATAGGGCCTTAGGGCTTCAGGCAGATGACCAGGAGTGGTTAACGCTCGTTAAACCCTTTTTGAACAACATAGTGGGGGAGATTGTTGCATTCAGAAATCGCCTCCTAGCAAAAATGAACTTTCATTGTAACCCGTCATATCTTCAGACAGTTGCAGGTTTAAAAAGGTCGGAATCGAACATATCGTTGTGGCCAATAATTTGATAAATGAGTAAAAATGTCTCCTCTAAAACGTCGTTTATCAAGGCTTGTAAGATTGAGGTGATATAATCGCTGAAAGTACAGTATGGGACTCCAAACCTACACATAGTATTCCATGTGCGGGCACATACATGTCTTATAACAAAAGAGTAGAACCACTAAAAAAAATATGAGCATTCCTAAGGCTGCATTAGAGCATATAGCAGCTGCAGCCGTACACTGGGCAGCAATTTTGAGGTAGCCAGTGAGCAAGATGGTGAGAGGTTTTGCACTTTCAACAGTTGGTGAAGGGGTGTCATCATAGAACTTTACCACACGTTTGGTGGGATTCAAGGACGCCATATTTTCTTCGGCCCATTTAAAGCTATTGTCAAGATCCATCTGCAGAATTGTAGATTCCTCGAAAGTTCTGATGGAGCGAAAAAGCTTAGTGTCGTCAGCGAGTATATTACAATTTGACCTGGCCATATGACGGAGGTCGTCATTAAAACAAGAAAATATGAGGGCCGAGGATGGAGTCCTGTGGAACGCCGCTTCTAACCAGGGTCTAATTCGATGATGCAACACAAAAAGTAATTTGCTGCAACTTTTCTGGGAGAAAAGTAGCAAGCCAAGCAGGACGATTACCACAGACACCCTTCTGAGCCAGTTTGTTCAAGAGAATGGCGTGACGGACAGTGTCAAACACCTTACCAGACTGCTCAGCCAGATCATATCACAAGGGGACCCTCAATCGGTTAGCAGAGGCTTAGTAGTAATTTGCCTCCAGTAGATTAGTGATGCAAGACCTTCCCTAGCGGAAGCCATGCTGTCTTTCACCGAGTAAATGATTCCCATCAAGGTAAGCAGAATCAGCTTTCCGGACAAATATTTCAAAGATTTTGGAAACTTGAGAGGTTTAACTGATTAGCCTGTAGTTTTATGCGTGCTGTTACCCACTCTTTTATGTATAGGAACAACTAAGTTTTTTTCTGTCGGCAGGAACCATGCCGGAGTTAATGATTTTCAAAAAATCATAAGGGTGCAGCCAAGGCCCTTGAACAATTATTAAGGACTTGCGGGAAACCGAAACCTAGTTCGGGGAAAAGTGTGTGTGTGGTCACACATGCACAAGAACTGCTGGTTTCAATAACTACGCAGCTCTGCAGAATGAGACAAGGCAAGTCTCTTCCCCTCCTACGTCACTTATCCTTCAAAATCCTTTTTTTACCCTATAGCGACCTAACCCCCCCCCCCACCTCTCTCTCTGGCCTTCCAGTTCTCTCACCCTGTTCTGTCTCCGCTAAGTTATGCCAGTCCCTTCTACTCCTTTGTCACCCACCACACGTATCCTCTTTCCCCCTCCTGGCCATCTCTGGTCTCCCCATCGCCTCCTCCTCCCCACACTCGGATTTTCCAGCTCGAGCAATCTCTCTGGGAGCTGGCATAAAACTGCGGTCGGGGAAATAACTACACAGACTTAATTAGTAGTGATTCTACTACTGGAGAGGACGTCTCAGAAAACGATGCAGGGGCTCAGTCTTAAGCCTACAGCGAAACATCGTGACAGACTTCGCATTTACAGTTTCTGCCTTAGGGGCATTCCAGATGGGAACAATGCGCACAGAGAAGAAATGTAAACGACAGTCAAAGCGTGCCCTAGGGACAGCCATCTTCCAGTTATGTCCTCTGGTGCGGCCCAAACGCGGGGCCAGGTCAAAAAAAGGAAGATCTACCTCAATAAGGTGATGCAAGATACGATAAGTCATGACCAAGTCTTTAGTCATTTGAACTGGTGGTGGACAAGGTGGCCTCTTGGAACGAAGCAAATTGGGTAAGCGAAATAAGCTCCTTGTCTCAGAAGTGGTCGAATCAGACATTTATCATCGGAGACTCCCACGTCTGTAACCTAAGGGGGGTATCCACCCTGGTTATAAAACCTGGACTTATCCTGGCCTTAAGGCAAATCAACTCTCATCCAAACTCGATCTTACCTTGGAAAACTGTAATAAGGATGGTGACTTGATTATTTGTGCTGGGACAAACAGCATTGAAGATGAGACTCCACATAGAATTGCCCTTCACCTTCATGACTTTGCATCCTCTTTTCGGGTGAGGCACATAAGGCCAGAATCGCCATTATTGGCCTTTTCCCACGTTTTGGACGTTCCGAAAGAGACCTGGATAAGAAGATCATACATACAAACTCTCTTCTACAACAAATGTGTGTTGATAATAACTTCTCTTTCATATCCATTGACAAACAAATTTGCTCGGACCACTCATTATTAGCAAGGGATTCGATCCTCTTACTACCAAAGGAAAGTCTGTAGTGCAGCGCAAACTTTTAATTACCCATGTACCTTTAGAAAACTACCTGATCTAACTGGGGATAGCCCCACGTTTACCACGCAGCCGGCACCAGCTGAGGACACCCCCCCACTGCATTCTATTTAACGCACATGGTGTAATTAGTGAATAGCTGTTTTAAGGACCTTATCCGTCTTAACCTATATGATGTAATCTTCATGGTTGAATCGTGGCTTACCCAGGATTTTACTGATGCTATGCTTGGAGGGGAGAGGGTCCAGTGAATATGCAGTGATTAGACGCGATTGCGGTAGTTGGGACGGTGGGCTCCTCTTACTGCACCGTTCTAGTTTGCCTTTTGCCGTTCTTGAGCTCAGCTATTTGGTAGAGGGCATTGTTGTTTCCATGCCCCGGAACAAGTTAACCTTCATACTCTGCTACTTGCCAAATAGTTACATCGACTCTTGATATTTTGTCTCTTTGCAACTTCATTGGGCAAACTTTCCACCCTAGTTTTTCAAACATCATTCTGGGTGACTTCAACCTCTCGTCCGTTGATTGGGATCAGAACAGTGCCACTGATCTACACCATGAGTACTTTCTTGTGCTTGTTGCGCTTCTGGGATCTGGCCAGCTGGTTGATCAGCGGACCAGGGGGAACAATATTTTGGATTTGATCTTCACTCACGATGAGCGTCTGTTATCAACGGTGTTCGCGTTGATGCACACTTCAGAAACAGCAACCACTGTGTTGTAGAGTTTTCTGTAAACCTTTTTCAAACTGGTTCTGGAAAGTCGCTAGTCGGGGTCCCTATTTCTAGGCAGGGAAATATCGACTTTCCAAAACTCAGGTTCTCACTCTCTACTGTTGACTGGGACAACCTAATTTTTCATGTTTATTATGACATTGAACAGGCCTGGACTAGCTTTCACCGAATTTTGACAGGCCACGTCGATCTGGGGAGAGACAGACCCCGTCCTCCAAAGAATGGTCCCACTAACTACCCTCGCCACATTACTAAATTGCGCATTAGAAAGCTAAAACTTTGGTGAACTTGCAAGTATAACCCGTGCCCTTCCGCTCTGCTTAGATATAACTCTGCAAGCAAACAGTACTCAGACTCCACAGAGGCCTGGAATCGGGAGAACGAATCAGCCGTGCTCAGAGGGGGAGGGGGTATTTTGCCACTCTACCAAAATACTACAGAAGGTCAAACGACTAATCTCGAGCCCTTTCACCACTCAAAGTGGGCAACATATAGTTGACCGAAAACACTGATAAATCCGAGGCACTAACCGAAGTCTTTCTTCAAACAGTATCTCTGACAATGGCAACCTTAGCCACCCACACTGTTTACTATTCACATTAACCTCCATGAGCACTTTCGTCGAGTTTCCACAAAGTATGGTTATTTCTTCTTTAAACAAGTTCAAATCGAGTAGATCCTGTGGCACTGATGGTTTGTCGGATTTCCTTGTCAAATCCTTGGTTCTCGAAATCAGTTATCCACTCTCGAAACCTTTTTCTCTCTCTTTTGCACAAAGTAAAATCCCATCTGCGTGGAGTCAGGCAATTGTAATCCCAGTCTTTAAGAAGGGGTCCCCCTACGACCCCTTGAACTACAGACCAATAGCCTTTACTTGCGTTGCTTGCAAACTTATGGAATCAGTTATCCGAGATAAACTTGTCTCTTTCCTGCAAGAGCACTCTATTATTCAACGTGACCAATTTGGCTTTCTTCCTGGTAGGTCCGCTGCTCACCAATTACTCCTGGTCCTAGTCCGTTGGACTAGCGCACTGGACGTTGGAATCTCTTCTGATACTATTTACTTTGATTTTACAAAGGCCTCCGAGTGGGTGATCCATCGAAAACTCCTTCTGAAGCTTAGCCATTGTGGAATCATGGGAAAAGTCCATGACTGGATTTCGGCTTTTCTGCGGAAGAGAACCCAGAGGGTATCAATTGAGAATACCTTTTCTTCCTGGACACAGGTTTCTTGTGGCGTTCCACAAAGTTCTGTCTTCGGCCCACTACTATTTGTTATTTACCTTAACGACCTGAAATTCGAAAATCTCGATACCTTCGGTTTTAAGTTTGCGGATGATTTGTAGGTCGGGGCAGAAAATCTTACCTCGTCCTCTTCTCGGACCCTTAAGACTCAGGTTTATGGTGTTAGCGTCTGGTCGGAGTGTTGGCAGCTCCCGCTTTCAATCGTTAAATGCCATGCATTCCATGTTGCCACCTCAAACCCTTGCTCCCGGTATACATTGGACCAGACGATCCTTCCGCAAACAAGTGAAGTGCAAGACCTTGGTATCTGGTTCTCTCAAAACTTGAAATCCTCACTTCACTGCCGTAAGGTTTGTGCCACGGCCTAGTGGCGTTCTGCAATCATAAGGTGAGGCTTCACAACCAGAAGCATTATGACGATTGTCTGGGCATTTTCAAGATTTTTTGTGTGCCCAGTAATCGAATATGCAATTCCAGTTTGGTTGCCATACTTGGCACAGGACATCGATTCCCCATAGAAGCGGATAAGAGACGCTTTACTAAGGCATTTCCGGGTTTTTGCGAGGTTTCGTACAAAGAACATCTTGAGCGATTGGGCCTTGAGCTGCTAGAGTTGTGAAGAATCGTTCTTAACTGCAGTCTGTTGGGGGACAAACTATGCTTCTATATTTGGCTGGCTATAAGTGATTCATAATCCTAGCCATACCAGTTGCTTGAACAACAAATGTTATTATTATATTACAACTATGCATTTCACTTTTCGCCACCAGATTGCAGCACTGGACAGATGAAAACCTAAAACTGCATCCCCCCTCCCCCCGGTAAACCGAAAATACAGCGTACACGCACAACCACGATGCGCCAGTTGCTTACCTCCTATGCAACCCCCAGTGGTGTTGTGGGGGGGAGGAAGCGGTAGGGAGCGGCGATCCCTTACTTTTTTTGGAGAGGGAACAGCGCTACCTTACTTTTTCGTAAAATTAATCGTAACTTGCGTAAGTATGTATGTAATGTAGGCGTACACCTGCTGTATCGTCTATAGAGGCTCAGTAAGCTTTCTGGCAATGTTTGACTGTGTATCCCAGTAACAAGCACAGACCCCCGAAAGGGCAGGGGGAATTTTTAGTGAGTAAGTTTTTATTGGACAATTTGTATGGGAGCCTTTCTTTTTGCTGTCTTTTTACCCTTTCTTGCCGTTTTCAGGGCTTTTTTTTTTTTCCTTTTTAGGCCTTTAGGCTCTTTCTCAGGAAACGTCTCACCAGAAAATGTCAGCACAAAGGGGCCATTTATTTTTTTACAAAAAGGGCGGAGGCAAAGCCTCCCCCCCCCGCGTCTCCCACCTGTGCACTCCACTGGTGCATCCATGTGTGAATTTTCATTTTGTTTTTGGTTTGATTTTTATTACCGGGTTTTCATTTTTTGAGGAGGAGGGGAGGGAAGTGCTCCCTTACGTTTTTTGCCACACCACCACTGGCAACCCCCCTTCCGCCCTAAAAACCTCTTGCCCTTCCCAGCAGGTAGCGTCATTCTATTCCTATCCGAAGCAATGCTTAGTCATAAATTTGCTTGGTATAAATTTGCTGACTAAGCAAAATTATTAACTACACCTATCCAATTTCCACCACCAAATGGCAGCACCGAACATTCATGTCAACCAAGCTTAGCACCCTCACCCGGCCTTAGTTTTGCGCAGCCTATCGTCTGCGGTGGCAACAAATAGAGCTGTGGTGTTGACGCGTGCCTGTTCCTCCTCCTCCTCCTCCTCCCAATCCGTATCACGCTCATGCATAACGATTCCCCCCAAGGAAATTGTGATGTTAGATGGCGGCATAAATGCTGTCTGGGCAAGATGATTTAGTGACATCACTGACGAAGAGGTCTTCAACGATAGCAGTGTTAATACAAACATCCTCGATGGTCATGGCAGATGTGTCAAATCCCCAGATACACAAGTTTGCTAAGCCAAGGCAGAAATAGCAGTTAAACTTGTCAGGGAGTGTCTTACCCTGTATTCCTGGAGCTGTTGTCCTTGTGACAGGCACTCCTTAACACTTTAAGTTTAGTTCTGCTAAGTTTTACCCTCATTGTTGTCCTTGCTGTGCAACTGTGTAATTCCTAGTAACCATTGTTATGGTGTGTGCCTTTGTTGTCTTGTTTTGATCTTCCCCCATGTTGCTGACCTGACTTTTTCTCTGGTTCCAAGCCAGTTACTCATGTCTGAGCAAGTTTATTTTGTCTTGACCCCATTTGTTAATGGGAAGAGTATGCATACAGGATGATCCAACTAAAGTGTTACAAGCAGATATCCTGAGACTGGGTAATGAGAGAATAATAATGATAGAAATGCAGTAATGGGTGTGATGGGGGATGTTTACACGAGAAAAAAAGAATGACCTTGAATTAATATTTCAAGGTCATCCTCGTGCTATCTTCCAAACCGGATACGAAACGGCAAAAAAGTAAATTAGGAAGTTGGACGCAAGGACACAATATGACCAACAAACAAAAAACAGATTCAAAATCGAATAATAAATAAAATAGTTACGATGATGTTTAAAAGTTAACTCTGAACATGCTGGCTGCACTGCAGTGAAGCCAACTGCCGAGAAGGCTGCCCTCCCTTGCTATGCCGTGCCTCTCTTGTCCTTTGCAGAGTGAACACAGTAGTGAGGAAACTACAGTAGTGAGGAAATAAGCAGTTAGGGTAATGTAGCGGGATAAGTAGTTTTTTAGTTTAATGGAACAGATGTTCGAAGTGACCACAAGCAACCTCCAAACATTCTTGGGTTCTCATGCGGAAATCTGCCTTTACTGCTGTTAGCATTTCCGGGGTAATATCAGCACAAGCCCTCCGAATCCATTCCTTCATATCAGCGCGGGTCGTGGGAGCTGTTGTCATCACCCAATCACTAAGGAATCCTCATAGGAAGTAGTCACAAGGCGTGATGTCTGGTGTCCGCTGAGGCCAGGGTACTGGTCCTCCTCGGCCAATACATCTATGGGGAAACAGTGTATGTAATATTTCACGTGCAGCAAGGGCGAAGTGAGGTGGTGCTCCATCCAGTTGATACCACATACTGGTACGTGCATTCAAAGGCACATTCTCCAGCAATTGAGGTAGAACCTATACCAAGAAGTCAGTATAACCTGCACCATTTAGTGCACCATCAAAAAAGTGGGGACCAAGATCACATCATTGGTTCCCACTTCTTTGGTGGTGCACTGAATGGTACACCGATGATCTCACTCGTCTTGCTGGTTTCAAAGTACCAGAACGTCGTAGACGTTGCTCAACCCGGCTAAATGTCATGTGTGATTTAGCAGGTCTATCCGGGTATCGGTTGGCATACATGGCTGCTGCAGTTCTCCGATTCTCCCTACATTCCCCTAATATTTAGAGCATATCCAAACAGACGTCATATTCGGCCATTCTTATCCACATAGTAAGTTAATGTTTGTGGGGAATCTCCATTGAACGACGTTAAGCATACAGCAAGATTTTTGTTATTTAATAAACCTGACGACAAAACGAACAAAAAAAAAAAACAACCAGACCGATTGGGGGGGTGGGGGAGGTGGAAGAATGACGTTCGAAAGCGCTACTTGGCCCTCAACAAACGAATTGGCTTCCTGAATTTACTTACTCCAAGTAAACTTGACGACAAAACAAACAGAAAAAAACCAGACCATTTGGGGAGGAGGGGTGGGGAGAAAGACGTTCGAGAAGCGCACCTCCCTTTACCAGATTTCTTCTTCTCTAAAAAAATCTGGTAATGTTCAAAATTGAGCCAGTTCGGCCACACAAGCATTAATTGCTTCGGCTGACATAAGGCTCGTCAAAAATTTATAAAATAAAAAAAAAAATTAAAAAAAACTTGGCCCTCAACAAATGAATTGGCTTCCTGAATTTACTTACTCCAAGTAAACTTGACGACAAA
>JAHWFP010015976.1:68055-88391 GCA_023313725.1 Lithobius niger | reverse complement strand
TTAGATCCTTACTCTAAACATTTAACGTTCCGTTTTTGTTTATTAATATTACATTAAGTCGCTACAGCTTGATGGCTAAAGTGTCAGTTTGCTAATAAGAATATTTCGAGGTCGATTCCCGTCCAAGCTGCGAAACTGGGTTAAGAGTTTAGGACAGGTATATGAAGTATAGTTTACACTAGGCAGGTATAACTTAAGATTCAATATTATATACGTTGTCTTTGTAAGTGTCTTTAGTAAAAGAAATATGGTATTCACCCTTTCAATAAATAAAGAATTTTTATAGGACATTTATTTTATTTGGCGCAAAGAAGAAAACAAAAAGAAACAAACCAGTAGGCCAAAGTAATAGTGAAAATGTGCAGTAAACAACTAAGTTCAAAACAAAGATAGAGAAAGAAGTCAGTGAACGTTTTTTAAGGAGGTGTTTGCGCTGATTGAGTGAGCGAAGCGAGCGAAAATCAGAGTTTGTCATTGAAAACAGCACCTTTTCCTAAATACAGGCAGTACGTAGTAGACTAAAAATTTATCCAGTATAGTGACAATTGGCGACTTTCTACGTCGGATAAAAGGTCATTGGTCCCAGCACAAACGGTCCTAAAAGGTATATACAGAATGCTAACATTACAATTCTGGGACACAGGAACAGCTTATTAAGAAACCAAATCACACGTAAACCACCAGGTAGAACACAGTTCACAGTTTGACTTGAATTTTCGGAGAAAATGCCGTTCTCCTTCAGAAATCGCGCACAACACGGAGGAAAAATAAATTCTCACATAACCATTTGTAAACAAAAATTCGAAATGACGCGCGTGGAGGAGCAAACCTCTGTCTAGCTTCTGAATCTTCGCTTCCAAGGAGATTCCACTTTTTGTCAAACTCGGCTGTGAGCTGATGATGCACCAAGCCCTCAATACGGTTGTAAGATGGCCCCGTGAGGTTCATAAGAGGGACTCGCATTTTCTCCGAAAATTCAAGTCGAACAGCGAACTGTGTTCTTCCTGGTGGTTTAGGTGTGATTTTGTTTCTTGTCTTTGCAAAACCACTGCTATCGCTGTTTACCGGTCTTCGTTAAACAGGAACAGCTACAATTTACAGACCAAATAGTTGGTTTATGAACTGAAGCATTAAGGAAAAGTGTACACTACATTCTGATATTTTTCGGTGTGATACCTCGGTCTGTGGCATACGAGTTTCAACAAGAAATATCCACGGGCGTTGATACAACAGACACATGCAGAATACAGGCATTACAAGTATGGGATGGCACTTCCAGACACGAATACATCTGATCCTTATTTAAAGAAGTATTACAATAAGAAGTCTCCTCGAGCAAAGGGGGACGACGCCAACGGAGCGAGCAATATGGCTAGTCTATTTTAAATACATTGGTTGACAGAACGTTAGTGACATAATCAAGAAGGGAATTCCAAAAATTAATCAGTCGGCAGGCAAACGAATTACGGGTAGTATTCAGTTTAAAGCTAGGGACTTCAAGTTTGTACATGGAGCCCCGGGTGGAAAATGGGGAAGTATACAATTCGAAGAAAGTACAGGGAATTTTTCTCTCAGTTTCTCTGATCATCATGTACTTGAGGATTAAACCCCCTCTTTGACGATGACAGGTTAGAGATGGTAACCCCAAAAACTCCAAGACACAGTCATAAACCCAACAATGCATAAACCCAACAAGACACAGTGCATAAACACAGTGCAACACGACACAGTGCATACACCCAACAATTTGCTTTGTAATGTTTTCAATGGCTTTTTTTGATTGTCTTAGTTACACCCCAGAAGAGAACAGCAAGTAAAATCATACAGTGGACATTAAAACTTTGTGCAAGGCAGTGGGATAACTTAGAAAAGTGTAATGCTAAAGAAAATTTCCGTATAAGACTACGTAGAAATTAAGTTCTTGTTTTGGAAATCGTCACTTTTTTGTCAGAAGATGTTCCGACCTACAATACCCTCATAACAACAATACTCATTAAACTTAGCCGAGTATACTTCTGTTGCATCACAGTTGCCATTAGTCTGCCCCCGAAAGATGCTAGGTCTTGCTGGATAGTTTAGTTCAGCAATACCTCAGCCAAAATACTTTAGATTTTTTTCTGCCAAACGGCAAACACACCGGCAAAGCATTTCATATGCTTTATGCAAGTGTGTTATGTGAAGGACATGGTATTTCACTATCAACAATATTAAATGTATGCAACCATTGCAGTCCGAACTAAAATTTGTTTTCTTTATGCTGTGAAAAGTGCAATACCTGTCAATTTTTTGCATTGTTGTCCCAACGATGCTTCCTTGCCTTGAGATTTCTTAGATCGTTGGCCGCCTCCGTACCCGACCGCGCATGCGCGGTTCTCCCTATTAAAGAGATGGTGGTGGTGAGAATGCCACCTCTTTGTCTCAAGCCGCCTAGGCGGCTGGTTCTCCTTGCCCTCGTCGATCGGATTTTGAAGTCATCGTGGGTCCTTCCCGTAATTTCCCGGGAACGACCCACATCTGAACTCTCCCGTCGGCTGGGACATCCACTAGACACCGACCAGTTTTATTATCGGTCGGTTGGCCTATGTTGTCCCTTCGCGACTTCTCCCGCAGCCCTCGTCGACCGCTGGGCGACCGGTTTTACGGGGTGCTCATGTCGCGAATGACAGTGCTGCCTCTTCCTCCTGCCGTCTGCCGCCAGCCTGCCCATGTCTACTCCTTGTCGCGAAAGCAATCACCGCCTACGGGATGCCTCCATTCTGCGGCTGCAGCTGCTCCCTCGAAGCCCTGGTTACCCGGGTGGTTCCACTTCGCTTTTGTCGCGAAAGGTACAATACCCTCCATCTTGAAGATCGATTACCAACGTTGTAAACTTCAGCCAACGATGACGCCGCCCCGGCGATCACATTTCCATCGTCTTCTCCAGCCTGGTCTTTGTCAAAAAAAGAGAGAGAGAGAAAGAAGAAGACTATTCCCACTTCTAGACGGACACTTTCCATCACCGACCTTCGACCGACCGACATTCGGCTGTTCCTCAGCAATTCAGACTCTTCCAAGTCACGTTGAAACCCTATGTAGTCGCATAATCTCGATTATCCACCTACGTTCCCGTTGCAGGCAACCCACCTAACACTCGTTCTGGCTCCGATTGTTTTCCGACAACGCTTGACCTCCTACCAAACTTTGGCTTCATGATGTCATTTCGATCAAGTTCTCAAACAACTGGATCAAGACTCACTGATGGCCCCATCTGGCGACACCAACAGTCTTCTTTCCAGGGAAACTGGCTCTCATAATTTTTAACCAAGTCAACTTACCCTCAACAGGTAGTCAACACTGCAGCTGTCGCGACTAGGGTTACCCCTTGTCCCGAATGAAATTCAAGACTACAGTTGTTCCGCTGCTTTTCTCATTCGTGGCCCATCCACGTTTTGAGTGAAGAATCAGTCGGATGCCTTCCGCATTTCTTGCCTCTTTTTCGCCGTGGCCACTCGTCTCATTCATGACGAAAATACCCAAGCTTTGTGTAATGTGTTAAGCTGCGACTTTGGCTGACCCCACGTCTCGAGTAAAAATCAAGTCAACAACTGCTGTCTACTGCTGTTTGTCTCACTCGTGGCTAATCCCACGTTTCGAGTGAAGAATCAAGATGGAAGCCGGTTGCACCTCTCGCTGCTCGTCTCGACCATGGCTGACCCCACGCTTCAGACGAAAATCAAATCAACTGTTGCCTACGACTGCTCGTCTCAACCATGGCTAAATCCCACATTTTGAGTGAAGAACCAAGACACAAGCCTTCCTTGTTTGCAATATGTTCGGCCCACCACGATCCGATCACGCCACTCCTTGTCGCGAATGCAGTTCACAACCGTCAACGAAGTTCCGTTCAAAACTCCCGGCCAGCTTAAGCTTTTCCCACCACAGAGCTGATCTTGTCGCGAAAAGCTGCCTCGTTGAGTGGCGCAGCGTTCCGCTTCGTGCTGCCGCCTTGGTCTTCAGCCCCCATCACGGCCCTCACCACTCACCAACCACTCCTTGTCGCGAAAGCAGTGTATTATCGATAAAAGCCGCACTGCCAGCAACCGCCTGTTCCAAAGGCATCCCTCCCCATAATCGCTCGTCACCACCGTCCTTGTCGCGAAAACGCCTGGTTCCGGTTCCCGCCTTGGCTTGCCATCCTCATCACGACCTTCACAACTCACCACTGCATCGCTTGTCGCGAAAGGCCAGCCCTGGTTTGAGGGGTCAACTTTTCACTTCCGGTTCTGCCACGTCGATTTTTTTCCGCCTCCGGAGTACAGGTTGATACTTCCTACTTAGCACCCTTCCCAGACATCAAAGTCGCAGTGAAATTCCACCACTAAAACTTTTTCTCACCACCATGGTCAAGATTCTGCGTGCGAAAAGCTTCTCCGACGTCGCAGACCCTTATGTCGGCCGAATCCCTGTAATAAGGGACCCAGGTACAGTACCTGCAAATGCCCAGGCAACAGGAGGAAGGACCCCCATCAGGACGTCTGTCAATACCACCGCCGCTGTGAGTACTATAATTTGCCTTGCTCCGTTTGTGTAACAATCCCATTAGCTCAATGGAGAGTGATCACAGCAATACATTTTGCCTCTGCCACACGGAAAAAACAGAGACTTGAACGGGCACATGCCCTTCAAAGGCTCAAGACCTCCCACTATCTGCAGTTTCTGCTCCAGCATCAGAAAATCCGTGATTCACCAGCAAAAAAAACTTAAGCCTTCCACTAATGCTTCGCCACTCTTGCTGTCGTTATTAAAAAAGTCAACTCCCAAACTCCAGGAGAGCACGACTGCTCCTTCTTCAACTCCAGCAACGCCAGGGAAGTCTCTGCAACCCGCTTCCACAACTTCCACAATCACAAGCATCATGGTTATTTTCGCCGGTGGATCATTCCTCTGCCTCCCCAACGTCTTCCCTCCTCCAGGAAACCCCGTCGTCGCCTTTGCACGAAGACCCAGCTCTTCACAAGGATACAGAAAACACTTCAGAATTTTCACCTGTTCAACAGGATGAAAGCCCTTCTTTACCAACCGGGGAAGAACAAGCTGTGGTCCCATTTTTCGAATCCTTCACCGAAGATCTTGTTGCTGCAACACCACGTTCTCCAACACGCGGATGTGATCCCGACATATTCCCTGCTAAGTCGACAACCCAATCAGAACTGTCTGACGTCGAACCCGAAACAAATCTGACCGCAAACAACGAAATTTCACCATCTACCCCACTGTTTGGATTGGACACTGAAAGGAAACCTGACCTCGACTGTTCCTGGCTTTACTCAACCATGAACTCCGTCTTAACAAACGTGCTTCAGCACAATTCATTCCACCACTAATTGACACATTCAACTCCCACCTGAAGTCACAGGACAACCTGATCACCTCTCTTCAATCCCGAAATGCCTTGTTACAAGCTTCTAACCTTCAAGGGAATCCGCTAATCAAGTCATGAACAAAACCCTCTCCGATCATACTGACGCCCCACATCAAGGGCTCAACGAACCCCTTTCCATTTCACCTTGGTCCCCAATACCAATCACGTTCTCCAAGCCTATGCGACCATCTTACAAACCTCCGAGTCACTTCACCCATCCACTTCTGGCAATCAACGCTTCCGATCCAAGAATCAAGTCAACCACTCTTCCCTCCACACCCATGGTCGTTTCAGCGAATCCTGATCTCCCACAAGACCCAACAATCGACCACTTCGACATTGCACAACATAACCAAATCTCCCAAACCTGGCATAACCTATCTTCAGCCACCTTAGACAGCTCAGTATACACCTCTGGCAGTTTGATAATGCACCCTCATTCCAACCTCTGCACCCGAACCTCTCTCAAATCTCAAACTATCAAACCACAGTCCTTCCCTGCGACCTCTGTCGACATAAGGCAAAGGGATATCATTACGGCATAAAAAAACAACCCCTTGTCTATGTAGTGCTTTAGGATCGCCGGCCTTCATCTTCATCAATCCTCCAAAAAAATAAACTCTTTCGAAGCAAACGACACCGACATGAATATCCTGTCGGTCCTTATGCTTTCCTGTGCCCCGATTCTCGATGGGACTCACGGGAAATACCATCTTCAAACATTGCCACTCCAAGCGCCGCAAACTGACCTACCTTCACTTGCGACCCTAGGAACGGCACATCAACACTGTAATGAACTGGCCGGCATCCCTTTCCAATCCAACAACTCTTGAAACCAACATCAAAAGAAAAAAAATCCCAATTGATTCACTTTCTCTATTTCAGCTCCCAATCATTGTACAAAGAAAAAAGAAGGTAGAAAAGACGAAATTGTCATCGAAATTCAACCATCTTTAATAACAGAAGACATAAACTTGAAGCTCATACGTAATCCTGCAAATGAAGTTTTCCAGACCATGGCCAGCAGTAACCCACAGGTATGGCCCTCTTTTTGTTTTTTATTAAAAAAAAAAAAAACAAGAAAGGGCATTGCTGGTATCATGAAAATCCCTGTAACTCCGCATTACAAATCTTCATGCGTTCACAACTCATTCAGCCGCCTCCATCGGTACCCCGGGGTCAAGCTCAAAGGTGCCCGCCACCAAATTTGACGAGGTCGCCCTGTCAATGCCAAAAATTGACAGGTATTGCACTTTTCACAGCATAAAGAAAGAACATTTTGCCGGCCCCCCAGCCAGGCAGGCTAAAAATGGTTTCTTTTGCTGAAAAAATGCAATACCAAAGGGCCCATCCCGCCTCCCCTCTTGAGTCACCTTTGGACAATCTTGAGACAAAGAGATGCCATTCTCACCACCACCATCTCTATAATAGGGAGAACCGGCATGCGCGGTCGGGTACGGGGCGGCCAACGATCTAAGAAATCTCAAGGCAAGGAAGCATCGTTGGGACAACAATGCAAAAAATTGACAGGTATTGCACTTTTTCAGCAAAAGAAACCATTTTTAGCCGGCAAAATGTTCTTTTTTAAGGATATGAACCACCACTATTGGAGATGGGTCACTGATGGAGATAGCCATTACTAGAGCCTTTACGGTAGTCATGTAGATGTAGTACGTACGTAAAAGACCAAATGAATGTCATTATGGCTGAACGGCGATAGCACTTACACTGTGGTTTGAAATAAGCTGAGAATTTCGGCAGTAACTGGGAAGAGGAACTGCAAAGACCTTGCTCGACCTATTAAGTTCTTTCAGCAGTACGTCACTGAATTGTGGATATCTTTGGGCGCGATCGGGGATTCAACACATTCACCTTTTACCGTATTACAATTTCTACTACACTTCAAAAAGGGTATGGTCAGGTTTAAAGTTGAAAACTTCAGCCACACAAGCGTAGTTAACGTGAAACTCTAAGAAAGATTCTAAATAATAATTAAAGTAAGCTAATACAGTCTACAAGAAAGACATTATATAGCATAATAAAAACCATAAGGGGCTCCATTAGCCTCCCCCCACCCGCACACATGCATTTCGTTTAAAGCCCATCACATAAGAATGTGTCATGGCTTTTAAAGCTTTTTTTCCCTACCTCAAATGAAAAAAATCACAAATTGAACATAATTAGGGTTATATGATAGCTCACGAGGGTGCCAGGACAGTGTTTTTGTGACTCACAGCCAGTACTTCTATTTGAGTCGCAGCTCATTAAATCTGGTGTGACATATTGTGTATATGTTGATCATTTCAAGTTCTTCCTGGAGTTGAAAGGAGGGAAGTCGTGTTGTGAATTATAAGCCATGTGTGGGAGTTTTATTTATGCTGAATTTTCTTTTTTCTTTCTGCTTTAGATATTCGAGAATTTAATGCCATGTGCCATAATCACTCCATTGGACTGCTTCTGGGAAGGTGCAAAAATCTTGGGTCCAGACTTTCCAGTTATTATTCCGTAAGTGTACATTTTCCCCCTTTTTTTGTTTTTATGAAGATTAAAAAGGTTAAGTAGTGGGTGTATATCCTGCCAATGTTACATTGTAATCATGTATTGTAGTGTACAATTGTATCAAAAATAGAACAATATTCAAGTAGTAAACAAACACAGCTTCATTAAATGTCTATGTAAGTTAGTCCAGTGAAAGTAAAAGCTTTTTCTTTACAAATGTATTTTATCACAATTCTGAAATTGTAATCAAGTGGGTAACACCGCCAAAAGGTTGGACATTAGGGAACAGTCAAATGGCTTATTTCCTCCATAATGGCTTAACATTGTTCTATTAACAATGTTTTCAGTGACATTAGGGGAGAATTTTTCAAACACAACTTAGAGATGGCAGCCGAAATGGATTGCGAATATTTACTCGATTTTCGCCATTTGACCTATTATGCAAGACCGTTAGTGATACACAAAAACTGTTGAGATAAAGTTGTTTGCTGTAATGTAATCTGCAATGTAGGACCCATATCTTTTTTCATATCTCTTATGGTTTTCGAGAAAAATGGAACTTTTGGGCCAGTCGGCCATGATTTGGCCAATTTAATGCCAACAGACGTCTCAATTTGCCAACATACAACTTTCAACTGCTGCTGCATCATTTCTAATTCAGGTGGCTGGCTTAATTTGATTCATTCGAAACTTCTTTGCATCAAGGGTAATTAAAAGGGTCTACCGCTATTAGGGAACGAGGTATGCCCGTTTTACGATGGCTGGTACTGCAGTCACCGTTCCATTTCACATTCATTTTCAGCTTTCAACTGCTTCTGTGACGTTTCTAGCTTAGATGGATGACTCCGATTTTAGGTTCATTCGAAAGGCAGGGATGCCTTCTTTGCAATAAGAGTAATTGAAAGGGTCTACGACTGTTAGGGACTGAGCTATGCCCTTTATAATAAAGGCTTGCATCACTGGTTCAGTTAGAATTTTCGCTCATTTTTAACTTTCAACAAGTGATTTGACGTGTGTAATTTAGGTGGTTAACTTTGATTAAGTTCATTCAAAAGGCATGACTTTGCACCTGACTTTGCAACAATTAGAATAATTGAAAGGGTCTGCGACTGTCAGGAACCGAGCTACAGAGGCGGACTGGCAAGGTCGGGGGGTCGGGAATTCCCGACTGGCCTCTCGCCCTAGTGGCCTCTCAGCAGAAATAAAAAGGAAATCCAGTGTATTATTTTAAATATTTCATTTTTTTGTAATACTCGGTTACTCTTTTATTTATTCGTGCTAAGTTTCACACCTTTTGGCTCTACCTACAAAATTAACCCTTCAGTTTGCAAGCAACGTAGGTTTTGGTAAGTCTTTTTTTGTCCTCCAAATACGACGCCGAAATTTCGAGTTTCAACCACAGAAGGCCGCTGTTTACTAGATGCGGTTTCTGGCATCATTAACGATTAATGAATGAATGAACGAGCAGCTGCGCGTGCGTATTGCACGGAAGCCGCTCTTCTTGAAGTTACGTAGTGTACGTACGCATTTTGTATGGAGTGATTGCATTAACTGACAGGACTTAACGCACGGATCGTTCGGTTACTATCAGCCATGGAGGTCGAAAGAGAAAGTGACGAGGACGTTTCTTCTGTCACGGAAATGAGCGAACCGATGACAAATCTTCAATATGCTTTAAAACGGTTAGGAAGAATCTGGTTAGGAAGAATTGGTTAGGAAGAAGAATCTGGTTAGGAAAGGAAGAATCTGGTTAGGAAGAATTTGGTTAAAGTCCTTTCTGCGCCCGGTTAAAATAACTTGGAATTCGGTGGTAAAACTATATAAGACTGACACTTAGACAATCTCCGCTTAAAAAGGTAAGCCCTGAATTTTTCCTACTCCTTACTTTTTCAAACTGCAGAGAAACCCAATTGAGAATAATTTGTATCAGATTATTGTCATGTGTGTTTCCCACAATTAGGTAAAATAAGAATTAAAGCATATCAGCAAAAATATACCATAACAGTCACATGACCGAAATCTAACAAATACTAAAGCCTGGCCTAGCACCTTAACACCGTGACCATTTTGCTGATAGTGGGCTTAAATTTTCAATTTTGTCTTTTCTTTACTTCTAGCAAGTTCGTGTCCTTAACTAGGCGTAGGTCCTATTTCTATGTTTTAAAATGCAGAAATTGAGATTCAATTATTGTCTAGGGCAGATTCAAGAAAGGCGCCGAGGAGAATGAAGCCAAAGGGCCTGTGGCCCCCTCCATGTTAACTCGCAAAAATTGCCGAAATTGTTCGGAAAAATGTAGCTAAACTAAGACAAAGATTAATCAAAAAATTTTAAAAAACAATCGCCGACTTCTCCCCACCCACTCCCCCACCCCACCCCCAAACTTTGTTCTGGTTCCGGCCTTTATTATTTACATCTAACACTCATGTTGAAATAAAATTCCACCCCACGAAACGCCGAATAGGCTACCTGCAGTGTGATAACATATAACACTGGACCTATTAGGTAACTGAGTCTTCGTGTATATACCTGGTGTCCAGCATTCTTCTAAAGCCACCAAAAATAAATTTAAGGCATGTGAGGAGGTTTTAAAAAAAAGGTCTTTCCCTACTGTTTCCCTACTGTCTTTTATTTTTGTGGCGCCCTAAGAAATGTCTCATAAGTATCGTTTGAAGCCAGGAAAGGCATCAGAATTCATAAAATTCCGTCAGCTTCTGGGGCTCTGCCCCGGACCCCGCTGGGGGAGCTCACAGCACTCCCCGAGACCCCCCAGCTGAAATGCATGATTTCACACATTTTAACTGTCTACCCCCCCCCCCCCTCCCCTCCCCCCACCCAGTCAAAGCCAAATGGATTTCGCTACGTCCCTGGCTTTCCCATAATAAGTTATAAAAAAGTGGCCCCTGGCAGTCACCTTCCCGACTGGCCTCTTGACCCGCCAGTCTGCCTCTGCCGAGCTACACCCTTTTTACTAGGGACTGTATCACAGTCATTGTTAGATTTTTCGCTCTTGTTAAACTTTCAACTGCTGTTGTGAGGTGTCTAATTTAGGGCAATGACTTCATTTAAATTCATTTGAAAGGTGGGAATGTCTTCTTTGCACCAAAGGTAGTTCAAAGGGCTGCCATTGTTTGGGACTAAGCTATGCCCGTTTTAAAATGGGCTGGTATTATAGCCACGGTTCGATTGTGTAAGAAGGCCAGGGGTTTGTTAATTGGAACAGTCATAGTTATAGAAGGAGAAAATAAGCTGGACTGTTGGCAGCGCCTTAGTTAATCGATGTTGCAGCCAGCAGAAACATGCTTGGTAGGCACCGATCACTTCCGGTCAAATTGTCCCTAGCTACAACAAGCGAAGCGTACACGAATGAGGCAGAAATCAAAGGTATTTTAAAACCCTTTTCTTATTGCCGGGTGGAAAACATCCATAACCTGTTAATTTTGCATTCATTGCTCCTCAATGGATGTCTCCCTGGAGGTTTCTTAGCTGCATGTAGCCGTCTGCTTGGTAACCCTACCGCGTCGTTCTCCTCTATAAAAGCGAGAGTGCCAAGGCTTTCGGCATTCATTTTCCTCCAGCGAACATCTCCACGTTGCTCTGTCTCCTGACCACATTTCGTTCGGAAAATGGATTCTCTCATGGCCGCGCCGAAGACTCCCGCTGAAGACCCCGGCGACCCATCTCCGCCTGCTGCTCTTGTCTCTGATGCTGCTCACTCTCTTGTTAGCGCCGACCATTGACTTTCGGATGGGAACCTGCAGACGGACCCGATTGTGCTGCCGGCAACCGTTGACGACGAATCCCCGCTTCAAGCCGGTCAAGAAACCCCACGAGTTCTCGACCTTCATATACTCGAAGAAACCTTCAGGGAAGCCAAGAAATTCTGCCGCGAGGCTAAACGGAATTTTTGCCACGCTACAGAGGCAACGAACTTCTATTCTCCAACGTCTCCGCTTGACGTTTCGTTCTTATCCTCGCGTTATCGTCATGCCGTAACTCGCAGCGAAGTTGATGAACTCGTTCAAACTGCGATAATACGGTTTTGTTCGGGCCACCGGCCCCTCCGCCGTCATGCTCTTCATCTGTCCGCCGCGAGCGTACGAGTAACTGGGTAGAGGGTAGCATCAACCTCAAGCCATGAAAGCCAGAAGAGGTCGTCTGCAACCAATCAAACCAACGCAAAGAAAGCTCGCCCCACATCTCCTTCCACCTGATTGGCTGACAGGTCCCAACTCTCGCTTCCGGCCACGTCTCAACGCTCACAGCCTGATTCGAATATGCTTTCGTCCGGAACAAGACACATCCACTTCCCCAACAACTCAGCTACTGACGACCCGACGATCCCATTCGCCCAGCTTCTGAAGACAGTTGAAGAAACAGTTCCGACTGTTTTCTCTATAAACCATCACAAACTGCTGACGCACCAGTCATTAACCGAGGATTTAAGGCAGGATTTGGCTTTGTTTTACAGGACCGTGATACTAAGCCCCGCAACCTTTTAGGCCAATTGACTACCCTTCTAACCTGTCTCCTTCTTACTGGCGGGTCGCTGTTTAGCGAAGGCGACGCACTCGAACCTCGAACTAGACAAAGACCCCCCTCCCTAGCGACCAGGGAAAGAAACCAGGTTTATCCGGGTATTTGGCGACGGCTCAACCAACACGAAAAATTTTGATAAGTACCCAGAGTGTGAATTCCTCAATGCCGAAGTGAAACTCGACTTTGGAACATCCCTTTCAATTCCAAAAAAGGCTGAAGTTCCGGCTTGTGTACTCTACGACATTGACAAATGCCTTCGTATGAGCCTCCGAGCCGCTTCCCACGGCAGTAAACACGGCAGTAAACGCAATTTGCGAGAAACTCTCAACCGACCCCAAACACGATGAAACGAAGAATCTCTCGTCTCTCAACTCTTTCCAAAGACCAGCTTTGCCACTTATCATTCAGTGAATTGGGCAGCGAAATCGACATTTAACAACGTTCTTCTCTTCTGGGACATAGCCCTTCACTCGGCCATGAATCTCAACGAATCAACAAAGCCCCACCTCTGTAACCAACCAATCCATGAAACCGAGACACTGTTTAGGGGTTTAATTCCAACCCTCACCCGTCATCTTGACATATCACGCAAACCGGACCAACCAAACCGGCCCACGGCTCTTTTAGAAGAACTCCAGACCGCCAATCCAACCACCCGCAGACAACCGCAACATGCCACGGCCTCCGCCACCCGATAACTACCCGAACGAAGGCAAACAACCGCAACGACCAAATTAGTCCTTTCGGATGGAACAGCCAGCTTATTTCCGCACGCCCGTGACGACTAAAGGCCAACATAGAAGAGTTGCAACTCCCGATCGCAGAAGTCGCTACTCGTCACCGGGAGCAGGAGTTCTTTTCTCAATGGCGCCACACACCTCTCGTCCCGACCAGTGGGAGCAAGACTGGCGCACTTCCTACCAGCTTGGCAATGCATAACAAACAATTAATAAACAAAAACGGAACGTTAAATGTTTTAGAGTAAGGATCTAAAAGTCAAAACCTAGAAGGAACACGGACAAATTTTGACAGTCAGGGTCTAGGTGTAAAATTTTGTCAGTAAGAGGCTGGTAAGGATTAGTTTGTTACTACCCGGTGGTTAGCTTAGTTCTAGTCTATTCGGACAGAACGTGTGTATGAACGGTTGTAGCAGGTTTTCTTTGTTCTTAAATTATTGTTATGGAACTTTAATAACACAATTTTCTTGTGAAGTTTGGAATTTTGTCTTTTGTTGCTTTAGAACTTTTTTTATTATATTTCGTAGATTTATGGTAGAGGATTACCATAATGCTCTCTGCTACGAATATGCTGGCATGTTACTAAATTGAAAAATAATTTTCAACGTAAAGCAATGCAGGAAACGTATAAACATATTACCACTTATCATCGCATGGGTCTTTGCAAGAGGATTTCCAGTTTTTCGTCAAAATGTATTTATTGCTGGCCACTGGGTAGTAAGGGTCTAATACTTACCAGCCTCTTACTGACAAAATTTTACACCTAGATCCTGACTGTCAAAGCTTGTCCGTGTTCCTTCTAGGTTTTGACTTTTTGATCCTTACTCTAAACATTTAACGTTCCGTTTTTGTTTATTAATTCGTGTTACTTTTAGAATTGCAGCTAAACTGTAAAACAGTGCAGTTGACGATCAAAGCTGAGATTTTAACACAAGTGACCCTAGGATGACCCTTACTAACCTGGCTATCGCCAATGGTAACAATAGAAACAAATCCTTTAATCTTCAGTCTATGTCTTGCAGCTGGCGTTTGCTAATTGGCACAGTTGCATAGTAACAATGTTTAAAACAATGTAAAACAATCAATCTGGTGGTTTACAGCTCCGTAACCCCTGAACCACTTCACCAATTAGAAAAGGCCTTATGAAAAGGGCACATCTACAGAGCAATACCTATAAAATGAGCTAAGAACCAGCTTTATAGGACAAATGGTTTGACCTGTAGACAGGACAGACGAAAGGTACATCCCCAAGAACAACAACAACAAGAAGCAGAAGCAGAACAAGAAGTTGTCTATTTGGCCCCTCTCTGAATCTCGGGTTTGGCTGGACCGAATTTCACAATTTTTGGACTGCAGACAGGCCTTGACTAGTCAAGGCTAGATTCCAAATCTGGTTTAAAGATGTTTACTTTTGACGGAGTTATAAGCTCTCAAAGTTGAGAATTTAACACAGAGGTCCTAGGTCGACCCTTACTAACACTGGCTATCGCCAGTGTTAATACAGAAATTCTTTCGATAATCAAAGACGGATTTCGGCCAACATTTCATTCCAAGCCACCATTGGCAAGCTCACCCTCTTGGGATTGGGCTCCTCAAATTCACGACGACCTTTCATCCGAATTCCTGCAACTCTTAAACAAAAGCCATTCAAGAGTGCCAGGACCCAAAACCAGTGTTTTACAGCTCGATTTTCCTTCACCCCCAAAAAATCGGGAGGCAATCTGCTAATTTTCAACCTCAAGCCCCTGAACAAATTCATCTCCAACGACCATTTCAAAATGGAAATCCTAGAAACAATTCGACTTTCTCCCAAGAAAAACGACTGCACAAGCTCAATCGACTTGCAAGATGCCTGTCTTCATGTCCAACTGCACCCCAAGACCTTACACTATTTCCGTTTCATCTACAAGTTGCAATAACATTTAGATTTGTTACGATGGTTGAGTTTGAATTAAATCAAATTCACTAAATGGCATAGTGATTTTAATTTGTCTTTAGGGTTGATTACATTAATTTGAAATGGCGAACATTTCCGAAAGATGCGACTTTTCAGTACAGGTGAAATTGAATCGGAACGCCATTAAAAGAATCGGAACGCCGTTCCGGCTTTAAAAAAAGAACCGGAACACCGTTCCGGCCCAAATTAAGCCATGTCTACAACGTATTGTGTAATTGATATATGGGAATACTATTTCTCCCCTTTTTTAAAATTTGTATAACATCCTGCGTCTTACTCACTTTTTCGTTCTAATCCGTTTATACTAGACTACCTATGTTACAAACAAATTCCAGATATATTTTTTTTGGCTATTGATAAATTATTGTTGATGTATACAATTAGTTTGGGTGAAGTATTATAGCAATGGAATGCAATCTAAGTCAATATTCGGAAGCACAACGACGTTTAACTACTATACTAAGGACAGTTTTACGTCGATCACGTATGAAACGTCATTTGGCTCAGATTTCCAAACTCATGGATCTGACGAGCGTTGGAACTGCTTCACCCCTTCTTTGTGAACATGCCTCGTCACATTTAACACCTGTTTTTCGTTCGAATTTGATTAGAGTATGTACGATTTTTTCAAACAACACCTCCATATTATGGTATTTAATTTGAAATTAGTCGCACTTTTTTAATGAGGAAAAGAATTTAATTCCTAGATATCTTATGAAAATCACGTTTACAATTTTTATTTTACCTTTCAGTCAGACAATCTTAAAATTTTGCTACAAAGTACAAAAATATATTTTAAATAATTTTGCCTCCACACTTCGCTAGACAAGTCAATTCTCTTTCATTAGAAACAAAATTGACACTATTATGTTGGTAAATAATTGAGAAAAAAGTGGAACTAAGATCGTAACTGAAATGTATTGTAGATGCTAGCGCCATTGGTGTTGCTCTCCCTCTTAAAGAGCTCTCACATTATCACCTACGCCTGTTCGTCAATTAATGACGATTTGTGACGGGGAGGGGGCGGGGATGAAAATAACTTATTTCGTGAGTTACTTGAACGTTCTCAACCAACTGCCGTTGTATTGAGACCTGCTGTATTGGGGCCAAAAAGTCACTATTTTTGCACTGAATTGTGACCAAAATGACCTATCACACCCCCCTGAAAAGTTTCTTCGGTACGTCCTTGCTTTAGGCCTGTCTTAATTTGTAAGTGAAGTGGCATCTGATAATGGAAGGTTTGCAAAATAGTGGCAGACAAGCAATTGAAGTTTAGCTGATAGATCTGATGAAAAGCTTTATCTGATTTGGTAGGGAAGTAAGAGAAAACACAGGAGAAAGGAGAAAATTAAAGAAAACAAGATGCACTAACACTGCATTAGTAATTCGCCGTGTCGTATGGTAGAATAAAAAAATATCTGTAATTGACGTATGAAGTTGGGACGGCAGACATACCAACAGCACACTACTAAAAAATTTAAATGCATGGTGTACTGAAGAATATCTACTATACTGCACATTATATTTAAAAAAATTGTCTCGTAACGTTTGCTACTACGATACGGCAAATGAGCCAGAGTCTTGTGTGCGACGATGCAATCACTGACCAGATAAGTTTTCATCGGACACTGATATTGTTTTTTTTTTACAAAAAAACAAACTGAAAGCTTCGTTGTTTTACAGTTTTCCCGTACCCGTTGTTCTTGTTTATTAGACTTTTACATTTTTTAAACCTTCGAACACCATATTTCATAAATTCAGCAGGTAATTTGGTGGGGATGGGGGGAGTAGGAGAAATCATATTGCGCTGAGGGTACTTGAGGTTGACTACTTTAAATTTATTTACACTTTTTAGGTGTATTAACAAAAGTTAAAAATATTCACACGAAAATTGTGACAAAGTCCACATTGAATATAACACTGCAATTTCATGTGGCCAATTTTTGTTATAATTATCTTTATTATTATTATTTATAATTTTAAATCTGTGGTTAAACTAATGTCGAACCAATAAAACTTACGTAAGTCTTCCTGTTACGGATTTTTTTAAAAATCTGAAAGTCAGAGGCCATTAGGAATATCCCGCCCTTCCCTCCCTCTGGCCAGTCCGCCACTGTGAAAACAGGACATCATTCGCTTTGCTCACTCGTTCAATAGGAAACAACACCACAAATACGCGTAATAAAATACTGTAACATATCGCACCCGAAAAGCAGCGAGGATGGCACAGTAATTAATGCAAAAGTCTTATACTAGCATCGCATTCATTGTACCGTCCAGATTCAATCATAGTAATTCGGTGTACCATCCAGATCACCGCATAAGTAAGTGACGACTCACTTTGTGTTGTTCTGCGCCATACGCGATGAGCCATCTCGATGTACACGATAGCCTCTAACCGACCGCAATGTTAAAGAGCTGACTTGCCGAAATGAGCAGTTACACGCCGCAATTTTTCGTATGAGCGGCGTTGAGCGCACACCTTTACGCTGAGGAAGCGCTGACGTCAGCCACTGATCGTGTACTATTTGACAACGGTTTTTCGCTCAGAGACCTTTTTAGAGTTTAGCGAACTAAAACCGCCCTAACTAAATTAACTAGAGCATAATACCTTGTGTACTGGCGCACTGCAAGTCACCCACCCGCATACTTGAATTTCGTCGGATCAGAATTGAAGAAATGTGTCTGGTTTTTGAGGAGATGTCGCTGACGTAAATCGGCTACCCCCGTTTTTTGGCCACAACTGCATTAATTCGACGTGTGACACGTCGAATTAAAAAGAAGGAAGGAAATAAGGGATAAAAAAAAACTTGCTGCAGGCTGGTTGTGGCGGACCGACTTTGTCACCCACATTGTGGCATGTCAAAGGCCCTGGGTTTTCTGCATGGGTTCTCCAGCTGAATTGTCCCGCTCATCGTTGTTGCGAAGATAAAGCAAACGGAAACAAATTTGTTTTAAAGTCTTAGATTACGTCTTGACATGTAGCGTGAGAGAGTTTAATTTGTCCGAAGATTCATATTTGCTTACAAGGGAATTTTTTATGTATTTCCTGTTGTATTTAACTGAAAGCTAAAGGTACAATTGCACGTAGCAAGTACCTGTACACATTTCAGTGCACAAATGATGGATTTACTGTGTTATTATGAACACTTTTTTAAGTTGCCGAAGATCTACCTACCGTGTGGTTACTTCAAAATTCAATGACATCATAAAGACAGTTCTTTTACACAAATTTGAAAACATATAAAGTTACGTTGTGACGAATTTTCGACAACCATGACGCCATATTTACGTGTATGGAACGCCGTTTTTTTTCTTCAGGCAAAGCTCTCAAAGCTGAACTGAGCTCACGATAGAATAGGCCTAAAAGCTCCGCTCTCAGTGGTGCTTGCTAAGATCAGTGGGGTGGAGAGCGTTACTCATACTTCAAGCAAACGGTGCGATGTGATAGTGATTTCACACAGAATAACGTTTGCGTGCCGTGCCATGCCATCCTGCACCCACGGATTTCACGTGGAATAATGTTTGCGTGCCGTGCTGTCCCATGCCGCATGGAAGCGACTTAAGATAGCCTATTCTAGCCGCTATGCATATCAAGCGGCTGGCCTCGGCATGGCCTGGCGCTGCTCGGCAAGCGTTAATTATTCCGTGTAAAACTCGAACCTGCGCTATGCCACGCTGCTGGAAATGCTAACAATGCTTCATTGTAGTTAAACTTATTTCCCGCCACCAATTGTTGCCCAAACAAACGAGGCCACCAAACGCCGCTTGTCATTTAAACTGTCTGAAATCGAGTTGCGCCGGCCCTCCAGAGCCAAAGGGGGCTGGCCGCGTCCGGCTACAGCACGAGACGAATTAGTACCGGTGCACACGTGCGTTTTTATTATTTATAACGCGCGTTGACGTTGCGGTGCCGCATTTGCGGTTTGGTTTGCGTGACATCTGTTGTGTACTGCACACACACCTGCGTCGACGTTGCGTTACCCCCCCCCCCCCCCCGTCAACGCAGCGTTACTGCAGCGTTAAAGAAACGCAATTGCGTCTCTGAATACCAAACGCAAACGCACCTGCGGTTTCTCAGTACCTTTTGTCACCTGAGCCCTGCTCACATAGGTGATTTAGCGCAAAATGTCAACAAAAATAGCGGCCAATCACAACGATATTGACATGGAACTATTTATTGGGGAGGAAAAAAATCACCCTGAAATATGGACTGTATGCGAAAATTGCATTTTTTCTTCGATACACCTCCATGGTTTGACGCGTACTGCCGTTATTTCACGGTCATGTGTGCATTGGTTACGTCAACGCAGAGGCAACGCGCGTTATTAAAACGCACGTGTGTATTGATTGGCTGCGTCAACGCGCGTTAAAAAAACGCATGTTTGCATCGGGCCTTATACGAGTGAAATCACTACGAAACACAAGCATCTGACAACGTTTTGTCTTAAGAAGACAAACGGCATGATGACACGTGATTTTTTTCCGTGTAAGTGGTTGGAAAAAAAGTATGTGCATGTGGAGCGTTAAAATCATGTTACAACACAGAACAAATTGCGTGATGTTTGTCGAAATTCACCACGACGTAGCCTAACCGTTTTAAATTTTTCTTCAAATTTTTGTAAAAGAACTGTCTTTATGTTGCCATAGATGCTAAGTGTGCTGTGGCGATATATTTGTTCTGTGTTGTAAAATGATTGTAACGCTCTACGTGCACATAATTTTTTCCCCTCAGGAATAAGTTTGTGAAACAAATAAACATGATCCTGTGGTAGTATCTGGGGAAGCTAGTTTGTAACCACCTGCACGAAAATATTCACGTGTCATCATGTGGCCAAGATCCACACTGAGTCTTCCAATTACATGTCAACTGCTCCTACTTCTCAGCTAGCCTAGTCCAGATCACTGCATCGGGATACAAGAATTTTTTTTTGTTCGTCTAAGTGGTGCCACTGGCTTTCGCTAATTCCCCGGATACTATTACGGTAGGATCGTATTTCTTGTCATCTACAGCTTCGTTTCTCTCATTCGTTTTATAATGAAAAATTCTACTCGGCAACAACAACAAATATCCACAGGCAGGGCCGCAGGAATGCTACATTTAAGATTAAATTTCTCCTTTTTTTTTACTGTGACGTATTTGATTTCTGCTTGCAGCAATGCATACAGAATGGCGCAGACCACCCGAGATAACGTGACCGTCCC